>VYZT01047597.1:6105-68884 GCA_013400735.1 Pomatostomus ruficeps
ACCATTGTCCTTCCCGGGTGTCCCCTCCCCCCGCCCGCTGAGGCATCACCGGTGTGGCGACCCGCCCCCTGTCGCGACATCCCGCCGCCTGTCGCGACAGTCGCTCCCACCCCGCCTCGCCGGGGTCTCTCCCCCGCTCAGCGCGGAGCTCCCAGGCCCCCCGGTGGCCCCGGCGCCCTCGTTACCTGTCCCCGGGCACCGCGCACACGGCCCCGGATCGCGATAGCGCGTCAGCCATCGCGACACGAGTGCCGTCAGGGGGAAGGGGGGATTGCGGTCGCAGTGCGAGCACATCCTTTGTGTGATTCTTCCCCAAGAAAAGTGTCTTTTCGCAAGAGAATCGCCGGCCGGTTTGGGCTGGAAGGGACCTTAAAGCCCGTCTCGTCCCAGCCCCCTGCCATGGGCAGGGAACAGGTATCGTCAGTAAATCATCCGTCGTTTTTATTCCCCGCCAACCGATTTTCAAGTGTCTGAAGAAGAAGAAGAAGAAAACTGCAGAGCTGGACTCCTCTGTTCTCAGTCCACTCGTGCAGCAAAGTACTGAGATGGTTTTGGTTCTGCAGCGTGTGAACCTCCCCGAGCAACACCTGCGAGGGCTCACAGACGTCTCCCACCCTCCCTTGGTACCACTAGGTACAAGTTTAGGATAAATCACAGATGCAGGTTGATTAGTTCAACCAGAATTTGTTCTGCTCACTCCTTGCTACAGTCCTTAATTTTTCCGTAGTCACGTTCTCAAGAAAATGTAAGTTTGTCTGGAAAACTTTTTTCAGCAATACTTTTTTTTTCCTCTTTATTGCACAAACCCGGTTCTTTGTTGCTCCGGTCGCTGCGGGAGAGGAGGGAGCTGGGAGCTCTCAGGAGATGAGGTTGGGTTCCTAAGTGATGTCATTTGTGCTGGAGCAACGGTGGTGACTTTGTGATGGAATAAATCCTCCTGGACGTGTCGGGGCTTTGTGATTGTGTGTGTGTGTACACTGTGGAAACTTCATCTGATTCAGCAGCCGGCTGAGAAAATTCCGTGCTCGGTGCTCCATAGGCAGTGAGGGAACAGAGTGATGAGAGCTGCATTTTCCTTTCAGCCTCTTTATTTCTGATCAGGGCTTTTTTCAGCTTAAGAATTTGAACTTGTTAGAGTCTGTTCATTTTAAGTGGGTGTGTAAAGCAGTGGGGAAAGATGATGTTCGAGGGTCTTACAGGTATTAGAGGTGGAGAGAGCAGAGTTTTGCAGCCAGCAGCAGAGTGAAGGATTCAGGGAGAGCATTCAAGTGGGTCTGGTGTCCTGTGAAGCCAGTCCAGAGGGTCTGGAAACTTGGAGGGGAAAAGCAGTGATAGCAGAAAGCGAACTTGAAAGCAAATGCACTCACTATTAATTTTCAGCAGAGGAAGGTTTGGATCAAAAGCGAGTAGGAGTCAGAGGGTAAGGTTTGCAATTAGCACAGAATCTAGGCTTTCATGGATAAATGCTTCCATAAAAGAAAGGCTATTTATTTTCCAAATGATATTTACACTGGGTAGAATTTCTGAGGTGAAGAAATGAGAACTGCCCCTTGTCTGGGGGAGCACAGGTCGAGCAGGAGCTGGAAGAGGAGTTGATGAATTGGCTGTAATTCACAGGCATCGCTTCAAATATTTTCAATATTTCTCAACTATTTTAAGAAGCTGTATTGAATTCCAGCCCAACCAGCCTGATAGTCTGGAGAGAGGAAGGATGCGTATTGCTGGAGCAAGAATTAAGCAAAAATAGATAAATCTGACATAATGGATGACAAGGGAAAGCTGATTGCTGAAAGATGCTGGCATGCTCTGTTTTTGCATGCTTGGCATATATTCTGTTGTGTTACATGGCTTTTGAAGTGTAAAAAAAAAGAAAGAAATCTCATTTTGTGCTGAGATAAAAGAAAAGGCAGGTGCTTAAATTCTGTTAAGGATCAGCTTTGATACTGACATGAGGTAGTGACCTCGCTTGCATTTACCCCCCTGTCATTTTGTGAACTTCTCAATTGAATAAATAATTCACTTAGCACCAAATAAATGCCATTTAATAAGATGGTATTTTTGATCCCCCTTTCATTTCACATTGCAAACAGTTTCACACTTTTTCAGCTTGAGCACAGCCTGGGGTGCTATTTCTGTTAATAACATTAAAAATATGTTGGAGAATGTCCACATAGTATTGTTTTTTCTCCAAATGTGAAATTAAGGAACCGTTGTGTTCTCTGCAGCTTGGATATTTGCCTTCATTTAAGCCTTATTTGTATTTGTTTCAAGTTGTCCTCTGATAGATAAGCTTTTATATCCATGTTTGCTTCTGGGAACTGTTAGCAGATCAAGAGGAGAAGTAAGGATTTTTGTCAAGGACTGAAGTATCTCTGTTTCCCAGAAGCTCAGACAATGTGCAGGAGCCTCAGCTTGTGTCCTCTCCTGCACTTGCTGAAATGCCTGGATGTAGGATAGAAACTTTTATCAGTGTTTCCAGTGCAGTATTTTACTTTTTCACATTGGTTTGTCCACTCATTTTTATTCTTCTTCATTTTTGACCATGACTTGTTACTGGCCAGCACACAGAGATGGGGAGAGGAGGAAGGAGAAAGTGTTGCCCTGCCTGGCCCCACCCCAAAAACCTCCATCACTAAAACATTTTCTATCCTGTATATTCCTGGCTCTCTCATCTTCAGCGAGGTGACAGTGAGGAGAGCCACAGGTTTATGAACAGATAAAGCAATGTCCATTCTGTATTTTTCTAAAGCTTGGTAACTTGCAGGATTCTGGGATTTGTGGAATCGCTAAGTACACCACCAAGAACACAGCCACAGCCTGCTTTGTTTGAGTTATTTAACAGATGATCAGCATATTTAAATAATTGTTCTAAGAACATGTAGTTCACTGAAATGCTACCCCCAACAGGCGAGTAACAGGTCACTCTGGTGTATCCAGGGCCTGCTGACTCTTCAGAGGCTGTTTTTGGGGTAAGATACCCCTGAGGATGAGTAAAGATTTCACAGTTTTCTGCATCTGTAATGAGTCTGTCACCCCACCCTTTCCAATTTTCAGCATTTGAAACGTTTAAACAATTTTAAACGTTCTCAAACTAGGAAGTGAAAGTGAGTAATTGAATTTTTTATTCCTTGTGTGGTATGCCACATGCCCATTTTCCCATTGTATTTTGTGACTCGTGTTAAAATCTTCGCCACACAGATCTTGGAGCAATTTTTTCTTTTAATTGCAGAACATTACTTTGACTGCGAATGCTAAAATGAGTTTGTCACACTATTAATCTTTTTTCTTTCAAAAAAAAAAAAAAGCTTTCCAAATACTGATTGAGGAATTGAGGAACAGAGCTCCTGAACAGGCATTCTGCTGGCTGACATCCAGAAAAGTTGTTCTGAACTTTACCCAAAGATATTTTTCCGAGGGGTTGTATTCTTTCAAAAGCTGATTTTACTGCCCAAGCAGGGCATACACCTGGAGCTGATAGAGACCTCTGTGTTCATCTGCTGCTGGTTTCTATGTTTTTAGTAATTTGATTTAAATGGACACTTAAAAAACCAGCAGCTGTAGCCCATGGCTGATCCAACTTCACAGATCCTATAGATCCGTTTTCCTTATTTCAGCACATTCTATCTGGGTGCCTCTCCACGCCTCCCCACTCATTTTGTATTTATTTTGTTGTTGCTATAATTATTCTCCCATTGTGCTTAGGAATTATGCTTCGTTTATGTATTCCCATTGCTTAACTTGTTTAATGCTGTGCGTGAAGATTAGTCCAAGTTTCCAGGGTCTGTGAGGAAAACGGTGATACTTTGTTCTTGGAATAATTTCCCAGGAATGTAGTTTGGCTGCAGTGTGGCTTTGGTGGGGAGTAGTGGGGGTGTAGCACTCGAGGATGAAAACTGGGAAAGATTTTTCATGTGAATTCCCGAGTCCCGTGCAGGGATTCTGGAGTGCTTGGAACGCGAGGAGCCCTGGGACGTCTGGGTTGTTGATGTATTTAGAGATAACTGAACTGCTCCAGGCTTTTAAATAGATGCATTGATGGCTGTACTAGAGGGAAATGTGTTAGAAAACAGGAGAAAACAGGTTCTCTGTAAATGCAACGCATCTGAAATAAACTTTTAAGTACAATTCTGCTGAATTAGGTGACAGATCCTACCTGCAGCAGATGTGGGTCCTGTAAGATCTTCGGTGGGCAGCGAGTGCGAACGTTTAATTTTTTACACTGTAGTAAAGGTGATGTAGAAAAGGTGAACCATGAAAGTGCAGCTATTTTTAATGTTAAAGGAAAAAAAAAAAAGCAGTCAAAAAATTATCTACTAAGTGATACATTGCTGACGTCTGTAGTGCAGCCAACCCAATTAAGGTGCCGTATATTGTTTCCAGCAGGATTCTGATTGTTTCTAATTTGGGAACCACGCGAGAGCAAGTGGAAATAGGTGAAACGCCGTGCTCTGCTCTTCACAGTGGGTCTAGCATCCAGTTGTTCTCTGTAATTTCCCTCCTCATACTGGGACAATCCCCCCTGGCCTGGCTAAGGTGGGAGCCACATGCAAAAAAAAAAAAAAAAAATTCCTACATGTTTTTGTTGGTAAAATACCACATAAGTCAGTGTTGAGCGCTGTGGATTCTTTTCTCATTTCCTGGCCCCAGCATATCCTTTGCTGTATCCTGCTGTCCCTCTCCTTGCCTTCATGTTAAACTTAGAGTGTGCATGTTGGAGGATGTGTGTCTCACAGTCCTGCCCTTTCCTGTGGCTCTCCCTTGCCACTCATTCTCTTCCTCTCCGTAGGCAGTTGCTGCATAGAAAACACTTTGAAAAATATTTTAGGGTGGCTGTCTTGAGCCAATACCACATATATATATGTATATATGTATAGATATAGTTTAAATTCTGTTGGAAGGAAATAGCATTGTATGAATCTTTTTCAAAAAATTATGCAGATGCTCCCACTCTCCAAAGTAAACTTCCTCCTCTGCTTATCTTTTTTTAAACCTGCAGTGAAAAACAGCATGTCATCTTAACATCTGGAAAAGGGAGCCCTTTATGCCTACTTTATATTCTTTTATCCAGCATTGTTCTTCGTTCACCCTTCTGTTCTGGCACTGGTTTTCGTAATTTTTTTGTCTCCTAAGCTGGAGGAATGTCATGTGCTTTGGCTTTGTTGTGGACAGGGAAAATTAGGGATTTGCCTGCCCTTCTCTTCCAGCTCATCAGTGTATTCCGATTCTGGGTTGGTTTTTATTTTCTTCAGCTACAGCAAAGCCCTCAGCTTTTGCCTCGAATGGGTGGTGTGTTCCTGGAGCTGGTAATTCGTGCATCCCTTGACTTTAAATTGTTCACAGCTCTGCTGAGCATTTGTGAATGAGCGTGGAGGAAAATCAATATGTGAAAAAGCCAGAGTAGGGGAGGGAAAACAGCTCTTCCAGCACCTTTTCTTGGTCACACCATCGCCTGATTTAGTTTTTGTGTCTGTGAACTCTTTAGTGTTTAAATTTAGAAATGGATTGTTTTAGAACAAGTCACTTTTAAGATGGTTTCCAGGAGATTTGTGTGTAATTTAATCTCATTCAGGTTTGCTGCTCTCTGATCTGCTTGTTCTGCAAGACTTCAGGTTCCCTATATCCCTGTACCTCTCCCACTATTTTCTACAAATCTGTTGGGGTTTTTTTTCCCAGTCAAAACTGCAGCAGCATTTATGAATCCTTTTATACCTTTTCTATTCCCTGTTTCTATTCATTGACGAGGTGGTGGTTGTTATAATAACCTGGAGGTTTAAAAAGTGTAACTTCAGTGTCTCCGAAGGATCTTGTTAGTGATTATTATTCAAATACTCTAGAAATTGAACGTGTGTGCTTTAGAAATTAGCCTGAATAATATATTTAGTATTTCTGGTATATATTCTCTTATATTTACTGTTAATTTCCAACACTGCTTAGTTTAATATTTCAGGGTGTCTTTTTACTTAACTTCACAATGAGTGAAGTTGCTGATGAAGAACCAAAAAAAAATCTTCTCAAAATGTGATAGTCCAACATAACATCTCAACCACTTGCATTTAAGTTGAGACAGGAAAGAATTAAGATTTTTCCATGCTTCCATCTAGTGTGCATGAGGGAAATTGCATCCATGGCTAAAATCCCAGCCATTCTTCCAGCAGTTCCAGTTGGGCAAGGATCATCATCCGCTGGTCTTTGTTAAGCAGTTACTGCTGATAAACTGGCAGGTTTGAGATCCAAGTATTTATGTGGTGGTACCTTTGTGATGTCCATAAAATGGTGATGTGTGAAGTTTGAGAAAAATCACCTTTCACCATGTGGTGTTCGTGCTCTCCTTCACTGTGTTCTGCTCTATTTACTTGTCACTCCGTGCTAGGATTTCAGCCGCTTGATTTATGAATTATTGCTATTGAAATAAAATTAAAGTGGCTGTTCAGTTATTTAAGAGCCAATTAAATCTGATTTTATTCTGATGTAACATTTCCAGTGAAAGGGCATAAAACGCAGTCTGTGGGGGAAAGTTAGATCTAAAAATGGTTAGTGTTTATTTTTTATAATCTGTCCTTTCGACAGCTTGACTTGGCAAATAAAATCCTTTGCAATCTCCCAGCAGTGAGTGCAGATGTTAGAAACTGCTCTGTATAAGAAAATAAAACAGGTTTGGTGCTTTCAGTGATCTTGTATAAACCTTTACCTGTGGCTGCTGGTTGGAGAATATATCCAACCAGGAGAAAGGAATTTGCAAAGCTTTTGGAGGATATCATTTATTTACCAGCCTTTGGTGACTTTGAAAGGTGAAAACAAAGGGTCTTTTGGGACGAACGTTTCTCAAATCATGGGCTGTGCTGTCCTGAGGGATCAGTGTTAGAATTAGTTGAGTTTCCAGTATCAGATTGTGCTAATTACTGCGAGGTCCCCGCTCACAGGGGACGCTCAGGACGAGATGATTTGGGAAGTGCAGCCCAAGAACCTTGTTCATGCTCGGACAGAGATGGGTCATTTGTGTTGTATTGGAGAGCCAAATTCACTCTTAAATATCTGGTGGGGCATGGACAGTCCAAAAAACTAAAGTCACCAGAAAATATCCTGCCAGGACTTGTAGTCCTGAATTTAAACAGCAATAGGTACAGCAAGTGGAGAATGAGCAGGTACTTTTCGTTATGTGTGGCAATTAAAACGTGTCTCTTGATAGTGGTATTTCTTATTAGGGGAAATGACAGTGCCAATCCCGGTTTTGTTCTGACAATTTGACACCGTCCGTGATGTCTTCTGTGGGCATGGAGGGTGCTGGCTGAGCCTATTTCGATATGAAGAGCCTGGTTTGCCTTATTTTTTTATTAAAAATAAATCACATTGATGCGGATGTAATTTTATTTGTGACTAGACAAGCCTGCACTAGCCAGCTCTCAGGTTTGTGGCGTCTGTCTCCGACAAGATCATAGATACGGAGAAAATGATTTATTTTAGTATCCAATGCTTAGATAAAACTGATTTTGTGCAGATGGCACTGAAAGGATAACACACAGCTCGGACAAATTTGTATAAAGCACCATATATTTCTACCAGAATCCAAATCTTCAGGACATCAGTAATATTGAGATTTATGTTTTTGTACTAACCTGGGTTTTTTTGGTGTATAGAATGAATTGCTGAATGTAGAGGTTGGTGGGGATGGTGTACTCTGCTCTGGCTGCTCTGTGCATCCTGGAGGATCCTTCCAGCTGCCCAGCCTGGCACCCTAAAGACCTGTTGGGAATTGTCTGGTCAGTATTGGAGAATGCTTTGTGATTTGGGGATGGAAAACATCCAGGAGCGTGAGGGTGCTCAGCTTTTTGGAGAAGGTTGGAGATGGCACAGGTGTTTGGGAGGTACCTGCTCCTCCCTCAAAGGCTTTTATAGAACACTTTAGCAGAGCACAATCAAATTCTGATAGCGGCACTAATTCTAAATAAGTGTTTGCTAAACAACGTTAATGGATTTAAAATGTTTTTAGGAATAGTTATTAGTCCTTCAGTCTCGTATGGTGAAGGGAGTTTTGTCTCGATGGGGGGCTGCCATTTTAATGCTTCCTGGCAGGAGGCCTATTTTGATCATGCAAATTAGGTTGGAAAAAGTAGGCTAAGCCATTAAAAAGTAGGAGAGATCATGAAATTTTAAATTTTTAAGGTGACTGTTTTTCTAATTATTAACATTTTTGTTATCATCATTCACATGTGTCACTTCATTTCCCTTAATTCTCGTGTCCTCATCCCTTAACTCTGACAGCCTCAGTGCTGATTGCTGTTGCATCCACCACTCCAAATGGAAGCCTTAGTCCATTGGCTGTTTTATTCCCAGCAAGGTGCTTGGAAATGCTGCCACGTGGCGTGTTTTGTTGTATAATTAGAAATGCAGATACAGGCTTTTTTCCTTGCACCGTGGTTAATTTTTTCCTATTCCGTTAACATTAATAGGGACTGAAGGTTAAACTTACGTAAACCCTGGGTATTTGCAGGGTTCTTGTTGGCAAGGGAATTCATTGTGGGAGGTGTGAAAGGGGCACTTGGGTGAGGATTGGAGGCAGTGTCCAGAGAAGGCTGGATCTTAGGTGGGAAGACACTGGGGTTTTCACCAGGATCTCATCAGGATTTCATCTTCCCCACCAGCTTCTGGGCAGGAGGATGGAGTGGCACAGCCCTGATGGAACCCAGGGTCCATATGGGGGTGTGGGGAAGAGCTCCCTGATCCCCCCATGATCCACATGGATCCTGCATCCTGCGGGAGCACTGCAGCCCATCCCTCACATCCCGCTCCTCTGGGCAACGAGCGCGTCGGCAAAATAACAGCCTTGGTGCCCATAGGCTTGCAAGCTTCATTTAATCCTATTAATTTTTAATAGAAAATTAATATTAAGGCAGCATACTTCGAACATGTGCCCGGAAAGACCCTGAGCTTGTGTTTGCGTTGGAGTGTTGGATCCTGCAGGAACGAGACCCTCCTGGAGCAATATGGGGCTTAGAGCAGAGGGTTGCTGTCACCTTCAGCAAGTATAGGAGCAGTGCCCTGTTCCACCTGGGTGATCACAAATGTTGGTTGGATTTCAAATGTCTGTCTCTCAGAAGGGGTGTTGGGTGTGCCATGCATGGATAAACGGAGAGGAACTGGGGATTTCCGGCTAAAAATGTGCAACAAATGTATTTGTGTCAATTATCACTGCCCTGACCCAACCGAAGTATGACGGAAAACACCAACACTTGGATATCAATTTTACAAGGACTTCAGTAAATATTAATTTATGCAATTTAGGGGTGATGTTGCGCAAAAACCCCCTTATTTTTAATCACCATTTTCAGCTTTGCTGCAGCTGATGCTCTGCAGCCTCCAGAACAGTAAACTCGAAACAGGAAGGTCGACTCTTGGAGCTGATGGTATCTTTGTCCTTAAGAGAGATTCTGGGAAAGTAAGCTGCATTCCTTAGCTCTTGCAACCGTTTTTAATTGTTTTTTCTCACAACCTTAGCCTGATCTTATCACCTAAGTAATTGTTGCATCATATTTACTTTATTCTCCCTACTGGGAAGTCAGGTAATTGCTTTATACCTTCTAATGGAAAGTGTTTGGGAAGCCTTTTACCCCTGGGATGTAGATGAGCAGTGCAGCAACGACTGCAACAGTTGCATTTACGCCATTTTTCTGAAGCTGGATGGGAATCCAGCAGGAGAAGGCTTGGATGGCTGGCACCTTCTCTAGAATTGAGTAGCAGCCATAAAGTTACTTGGTGTTTGAAACCCCATCATAAAAGTAAAGCTGCCAGCTCTGCTGTGCCTCGTGTTTGGGTGTATCTCATCTGCGGGAATATTCAGCCAGACTTTTCCTTATGAAGTAGTATTGTAGGGTATTAATTATTCATAGTCAGTTTAATTCTTCTTTCTTGCATATTTAATTGTAATAGCATGCTGTATGTCACAGTGATTTCCCAGAAGAACTGTACACCAAAGGCAAACCATTCAGGTATATAGTCTTAAATACATCCGTGCTAATCTTTGTTGTTTAATTTTGGAGCAGAATGGGATATTATCAGATGTTTCTTACAGGGAAACAATTATGCAAAATCATGATTTTGCTTAATCTTTTCAGCTGAAATTTTCGAGCTGAAATAGCCGGTTTGATTTTCGCTGATGACGTTTAAGTTGTCTTGCTTATTTTATGAGGAAAAAATGCTTAATGGGAGGGAGGACGTGACTTTTGTTTTCTTCTCCAAAGCCGGGGAGCCTTTATCAAAGACTTTGGAAGTGTCAATCGATTCCTTGCAGAAAATGAAGGAAGGGAATAAGATTTTTATTGAGTTTTTTTCAGTGATCGGAATAGCAATGCCAAATGCTTGTGTGATTAAGATTTTTTTAAACATTTTTTTTTAACGACTGGGATGGGCTCTTAGTGCTTGATGTGAGAAAATATTGGAGGCACAGGAGCTGCAAATGCATTCACAATTTGATTTGCATTACCCTCCTTCCAGAGCTGTTTCACGCTTGTAAGACACTTGGTGAAGCTGAATCCCTCGTGTTTGGAGAGCAGGATTGTTCTCCGAGATTTACCGTAGGAGTTTAAACTTCTGAAAAATCTGTTTACAATGTGTCTGAACTGGAGGATAGAGGACACAGTAGAGACTGTTATCTGTTTACTGCTCAGATAAGGAGGTGGAATAGATTGCTGGCCTGTTTCTGAACTCTGCTTAATGAATGGTTGCTAGGCAAATTGCATCTCAATCAGCTTAATCCTCAAGATGTCATTTACAGGTCTGCTCTTTGTGAGGGCCAGAACCGTGCGCTTTCAAACTGCACAGGCCAGAAATTGCTAGCAAAGCAGCTTAGAATAGCTTGTTCAAAAATTCAGTGTACATGTGCTGCTGAGCTGCCCAATTTAAAGTGCCTGTTGTCGCAGGGCCGTCACTGCCTGGCCATGCGCGAGATGAGGCGTGCGGTGATAGACAGGAGGCAGCAGCATCCTTAGCACCGTTTCTGGATCAGCACAGCCCACACCACCACGTTTTGGCACTGGATTAACGTGAAAGAAAGCGCTTCTAAATGGGGACCGCACTGCTGACGTGATGAAAGGTATTTCTGCTTTGGCTGAGTTTGCTCGGAGCCAGGTGTGATGTTGGGGTGCGTACGTGGGACACGGTTAACAGGTGGAAATGGGAGGTGATGTCACCTGATGTGGGACAGGGAGCTGGGGCTGGCCGGGGTGAGAGAGCTGTAGTCAGGAGAGGGCACAGGCTGGTTGTGTGAGAGCTCCATCCTGCCTCTGGAACGTTGGACTTTCTCCCGCGGCATCAGGCGAGAGCCAATTAATGGCATATGCTGGCATGTGGGATGCCCACATACATTAGGCTCATGGTTTAGTCCAAAGGAAAAAGTTTCCTAATATAGTTAAGCTTTAACAGTCCCTTTGTAAAGAAAGATAACAAGATACTTGTTTTTATTGGTTTCCCGTGACAGCGATTAATCTTGTTGCAGGCAGCGCATTGTTCTTTGCATGGCTACACCTTCCTTTCCTTTGAAACACATCCTCTGAGTGCTGTGTGTCATGACACCAAACGCTCTAAAGGCAAACTGGACTTGTTGAATACAAAAGACATTTTAGAACTGTTCACGGTCACCGTGTGCTGATATGAAATGTCCTTCACATGACACGGTTATTAAAAATACAGGTGTGAGTGTAGTGAGTGAACTTCATAGTGCTTGCATAGCTGGGATGTGTGCAGCTTTTCTGTTATTCAAAACCACTGTTTTCTTAGGAAAAGATGGCATTAAAACATTGAGAGCCTCTCCAAATAAAACATAAATAAAATATTCCACCTCAGTCACAGGCAAAATGACAGTGGTGCTTGCATCTCTACGCTGTGGATGGGAAGAGGGCTGTCGAACAGAAGACTTTGTGATCAGAGAGTGCTTTTCATGCAAATGAAGATTTTATTACATGCTGCTGAATCAGGGGCTTGTGTAGCGAGAACAGCACAGAAGTGATAAGATCACTTTGTCATAGCTTGAAATTTTGCCCAGCGTGTCTTTCAGATTGCTGAAACGGGCAAGAAACACTCTTGTTAAGGGCACAGCAGTAACTGATAGAATATTTGGGGGGCAGGGCTGTTTCGTGGTAGGGTCTGTCTACAGGGGTCTGCCACATGTCCATAGCCCTGACTGCAAGGCAAGGAGGAACTGCAACCTGTAGGTCACCCTGTGCAGCAGCAAAGTCCTGAAAGCTCCTGGTCCTGCTGGCATCCCTGTTCTGCTGCCCGTTCCCAGGTCGTGCAGGTGCTCTCTGCACGTGCCACGGGGCTGTATTTTGCTGCAGAGGGCACCCATCCAGGACTGCCTCTGCTGGGTTTTCCTTTTGCATTTGTTAGCTAATATCATCTTCCCAATGTCCTTTCTTTCATGGTTAGAACCGGTTTGGTTTAATGAGGGCTGTTGTTGCCAACAGGGGAGTGGATATGTGTGGTGAAACAGGCATCTAAATCTTCCCCTGCAGATGGGGAGCGTTCAGCATCCTGACATGACCTTGGTGAAAGTTCTCTGGCGTGTTACTTTCCCTCTTTATTTATCTCCTTTGCTGTGTAGCAGCTTTGCTTCCAGGGAAGTGTCTGAGCTATTGGAAATCTGTCCTCTCTTCTCTTCCCCTCTCCAGAGACATTGTCAGCGTAACACCCAAACTACTTAGATTGACGCCTGAATATTCTGCTTTTGCACAATCAGGAGGCATTCAGTGCAAGTGGCAAGAGGAGAAGAACTTTAGGATTTAGGACAGACATTTTTAGACACTTTTCAATCCATAATTTTGCACAGTGTTGGTGAGGAAGGTCAGAGACTTCCCTGTGTGCATGTGTTGAGCATCTGAGTGTACAGCACAGGGGAAAAACGTTCTTAACAGCCATCAGATTGCAGTGTGGGGCTGTTCATATTTCAGATTCTTATCTGAAGAGTCTAGGAACAAATTCCAACCCTGCATGTTCCTGGAGAGTTTCAGAGCAGTAGGATGGAACCTTTTGCCTGTTTTTCTTATGCAAATTACAGTAAAGATTATTCAGTGTTTAAAATCTGGTTTATACTGGCTTCTGAATTTCATTTAAAATAAACATCTGGAGAGCTTTTTGATCTCCTGTGCAAGACTGTTGTCTGCCTGCCTCGTTAAAATGACTTCTGCTTAATTTTTAGTGAAAGGCAAAGACCTAGATGGTTTCAGCCCAGAGGCAATCTAAATGGTTCCCCTTCTGCAGTTAGAAATTTCCATGAGCAGATACTTAAAATCTGTTCTCTTAGGGAATGTGGCAGCAATAGGTATCTGTTTCTTCCGTGCTGCAATTTGGGATCTGCAAAGCTGCTACCTGTAGTGCCATTAGTACTTCTGCAGAGCCTCGTTCTCCTGGTGCCAAGCACATGCTGGAGCAGATGCTCCATTCAAGAATTTCAGTCGTGTCCGTTTGCAGCTTGCAGTCCAAAGCCCTCCTTGGGAAGATTGCCACGGTGTACTGCTATCCCACAGTCAGAGCACTGGAACAGGGAGTAATCAGTAATTTATTCAAGTGGCCATTGCATTCAGAGTCTGTTTTCTGTGCTTTGACAGGAGCTCACTCCTCTGCTCTTCACTGGAGACTGGAAGCCTGTGCCCGTGGCGAGGGCTGGGTATGTGCTTCCGGTGGCTTTCTGGCTTTGAAACAGGTTCCTGTTGCTCTTTGCAGAGCCTGAAGCTGTGATCTGTGCAGGCAGTGTCTGCAGAGCTGGAGTGACTTTACCTCTTTGTTTTTCCTCCAGATTCATATCTGTATGGGATCAGCTGGTCCCACATCGTGTGTGTGAAGTAGTTAAATGCTACCCTGCATCTATAAGATGTGATTTTTTTTCCCCCCTCCTTTCTAGTCTCTTTGATCAAATCAAATAAAAACGCAGCGCTTTCATTTCTGGTTTTATAGTTTCAAAGACAATCTCTTGACGTGCTCGAGCAGTCTGGACCCGAGTCCCTTTCTTCCTTAGTCCAAAGGCTCGCTGTGTCTTGCGCCTTTCTCTGTATCAGCAGTTGCAATCTGCATTAGCTTTTATGTGCATCAAAAGACAAATGGAAGAGAGCAGGACCCTGCAGGAATGGGAAACAGACTTACTTGTGCAATGGAAATATGTGATCCTTACGTTCAGTCTGCCACATGGAATACAGACCAGTTTCTGTACTGGAAATCTCTAGCCTATACTCCCAGAAATGGGAGTTTAGATTTTAGGCTTTGACGGTTGGTTAATCTCCCCTCCAGTGGTTAATACCAACATAAAATATTCTATGATGTCAAACTTTCCCTCCTAAATGCTTTTTTTCCCCCCACTTTTTTTTTTTTTTTTTTGCATATGTCAACTATACAAAGCAACGCTCAATTTGAGAAATTAGCATTCAAACACTCTGTAAGCACTTTATTTTTGTCTGCTTTGTGAGCAGCTGAACACATGTCCAGGCTGAAATACTCGGAGCTGCTGCTTCCCGGTGCGCGCGTGCCAGGCATGGGAGAATTTGGAACTTCGTCCCGTGTCCTGAGGAGGCACTCCCGACACCCCCCATCCTGCAGGAGCACATCTGCACAAATCTCCTGCTTGACTGCATCCCAGGAGGAAAGGATCCCAGTTAAGCCAGACTGAATCATACCCAGGGAGATGAGCGCTCTGGTCGCTGTCATCCTGATCAAAACCCCGGCCGTGTGTGACGGCATTCGGAATGTCGCCATGCGCGTTCCTTTCTCGGAGTGGTGGTGGTGCTTAAAGCAAAGTGTGTTACTTCTCTACATTAAGGAGTCAGATTCAGCTGTTCAAAGCAAGTTGATAAATTGCTTTTCATTAAGTGTCTGAGCGCCAAGGGGTTCGGTGTGTGTTCCAAGGAAAAAATACATTAATTACAGCTTCTGTAGAGCATTTATCAATCATGTAGTTCTAAACACTACTAATGCAGTTAATTGAAGGTAGAAAAATTTACCTTTTTGTATTTGTTGACTGTAGCAATTCTGTGGCTGGAAAGACAAATTGGAAATTAAAACCAGGGGATACTTTTAGTGGGAGCTGCACAGTGGAGGTCAGGGCTGTTGGAGATGGGTTACCAGGAGCTCACCTTCGTGCAGGCAGCTTTGTGCTCTGTCTGCTCTTGAGGTGCAGGCAGCAGTGTTTGTTCTCTTCTCCCACACAGGCACGTTGTGTTTGCCATGCAAAGGGATCTCCCTGCCTCTGGTACAGTTTCTGCTCCCTCTGTGTCCTGCCTGTACAATTTATTTATTGCTCTGTGTGTGGTGAGGTTTTTTTTAAAAAGAAAAATCAAGTGCAGAGGAGGAAGGATGCCCAAAAGCAGACAAAAACATTCTGCTCACCTGTAGTCAGTAAAACTTTCTGTGAAAAAAGAAATATTTTGTGAATATAAACTTTGGGTAAAGGTGGTGTGTTGGCAGCTGCTGAAGGAGTCAGGTGAGATCATGCTGATGTGTTTTATCAGGTCTTCAGACAAAAACCTCTGGTACTTGTGGTGTGCAGAGGCTTTGAAGGCACCTTGCACACTCATGTTGCTTTCCCTGTGGCTGTTTTGAACTGCCAGCTGGGCAAGTTGCTGTTTTTCATGCTTCTCAGGAAAGCACTGCGAACAGCAGAGACTTTACAGTAGCTCACGACTGATGTATTTCTTGTCCTTTCTCCTGTGGAGTTGTTCTGAGGTGGCCCTTGAGTTTCCTGGGAGATTGATAAGGACATTAGGTCTGTGTCAGGACAAGCCAGCAGGACACCAGCACCTCGTTGTGAAGGTTGACAGGAAAACACCATCCCAAGTGTCTGGTCCAGCTCTTTGGTATTCACCTGATGGCTTCTATTTTCTGTGGGTGGGTGTTTCATATGTGTGTTGCAGCTTCTGTTTGAGGTTCTTAAAATGCTTTTCATCTTTGCAGCTGGCTGCACAGTATCTCCAGCTACAGAAGGAGGTCTTATCTTGCCCTTTACAAATGATAAAATTTGTATCCAAGAGCTGATGTGTTCGTGGTCCAGCAGGAAGCTCTGTCGCTGTGCACAATCAGACAGAGATCTCCAGTTTTGGATCTTAAAAACGTATTTTTCACCGCTGGCTTTGTAAATGAGCCGTTAAAATTTCACTACATGTGGGACCGTATTTCAGTGTCCAGAGAGATAAATACTAAACCAAACTGTCAGTGGGATTGTACAGGTCAAAATGGTTCACATGCATGACCAGTGCAAACCAAAATCCATCCTCCCCGTGAGCCCATGTTCACACACCACCAGCACACCTGGTCCAAAAGTGAGTCACTTCCTATTCTTATTCCTTTACATACAAGTTTGGATTTTGTTTTGTACGAAATATAATGCATTCTGCCTCATCTTATTTGCAAATATTTCTCGTTTTCAAGTGAATCTATTTTTAAAACAGGACTCAAAACATATTTTTCAATAGCTAACAAATGTCTGCTCTGTTGTTCGTCTGTTGAATAGAGGTAAAATTTGTTCAAAGTTAGCTCTGAATTCATTTTTTTTTAAATAAGCGGCTTGTAATAAATAGGGGAAGATAGCTGCTTTCCTACCCAGGGACTGTCGTAATCTGTAACTAACGGTATTTTAGAAGGAAAAACTGTCTTCCTTCTGTCATGTGCAGCCACAAGGATTTCTGTAAGTCACGATTAAGACTTTAATTCAGGGCTTTCATAGAGTAAGTGTGGAGTGAGAGGAGATAATGAAAATGGTGATCTCTGTGAAGCAGCCACAGGAGAGGGAACTGTTTCATGTTTCCTTTCCCCTTTGCCTAGGCAGCTGTTTGCTGTACCTAAGAAAAACTTCCTTTTCAGATCTGGGAAAGCGAGAAAGCCGAGTGGGAGGAATTCTGCCCATGAGTGGCATGAGGAAGCTCACAATTCTTGCATGTCCTGTGTGGTAAAGTAAAGCCCAGAATTGCAACCTCATGCTTCTCCCACACATGGAACACGTAGGAAAGCTGCACGCAACCCTGTTCCTGCTGAGGATGTTGAGGTTATAACTGCAGGCTGTCCCCTATGGGAAAGGGGTCAGTGTGTATTTTGGTTTCTTATCACTTGAAGGCAGAAGGAAGTTGCATAAAGGATGGAGAATGTCTGTTGGTGGGAATGCATGGTACCTCCACTGGGCGATGTGTGAGCAGCATCCTGTACTTTGGTAGAGGCTGGGCTGTTCTGGGTTTCCTTTGGATCGAAGTCATCTCAACTAACCTTAATTCTCCCTCATGTTCACATGAGAACAGGCACACTCGTGTCTGTAAGTCTTGTTCCATATTTTAGAGCTGCTGTGATGTTAGAGATGCTGCTTGACCATGTAGGAAGAGGTTGGGTTTAGTTTGCCCCGAGGATAATGGGTGCTTTGGAGGAAGGAATGTTTGTGCCTGACAGTGTCTCGTTGAGGAAAATGGGATCTTTTTTGAATGTTACAGTGGTGGGTAGGGAGTCTGTTTTGCATTTTGAAAATAAAAATGTAAGCCTGCTATGCTGGGCAAGTTATTTTGATGGCAATGCTATGTTTACCTGGCCTGTGCTCATAGCTGCTGTGGTTCAGCTGTAGCATCCTTTGCTCCCTCTCCAGATATCCGTGGAGCCATGTGCACCCAGGAACACAGCTAAGATGCATGCCAGGCTGTGTCTTCAGCCCTGTTTCCCACCAGTACAGCATGAACAATTTGAAGTTGGAAGTTACCATATAAAAGGAGAAAGAAAATTAATTAAAGGTCAGAGTGCTTTAGTGTAGTGAAAATTGAGAGGAGGCAGATACAAAGTTATTCAAATTGCTTTTGACTTCAGGCAGGTCGATTTTCCTATTTCTTGTGTATATTCCCATGGTAAAAGAGTATCTCATCTGTCTCACAACTGACCACTAGTATTTCTGTGTTTCAAGCAGAGCCAGAAATCCTCCTTTGAAGCTTTGGCCAGGCCCTACAATCGTCCTGACTTGTCTTTTCTCCATCTTTCCTTCACCTTAGGAGCGGCCTGCAACACCTGGCAAGACCTACTTTACTCCTGTGTTGTCTGTCAGCTCCTGCCACATTGCAGAATACAGAGTTAAATCTAAAAATACTCTTAAAAAGAGGTGAGGGCTTTGAGCAAAGTAAAGTAAGCCACTGATTTGGGTCATGAAAGAGAATTGATGTCACTGGTTCTTCGTTGCAGCTTTCTTGAGCTAAGAAGTTCTCTTCTGAGCTGTGAAGATGCAGAGGAGCAGGGGTGAGCAAGTGGTGCTCAGGGCAGGGAAAGGTGATCTGTGTCCATTTGTCCCCAGGAGACTGCCCAGACCGTGACCTTGTAAGCCTGATGTGAGAAGTCAGGGTGGTGTTAAATGCTCTGCAGTTTCATTTGTCTTCACAATCTGCAGTGGTAGAAAACTGTCACCCACTGCTGTGCTTTAAACAAAGAGTGACCGTGGCATCAGGTGACTAAATGCTTCATCCAAAATTACAGGAACCTGTGGTGAGCCATATATTTCCCTCCATCTCTCCTGTCATAGACTAGCCCATCATCAGGAGACCACTGTTCTAACATAAATATGGTCAAAAAACCTGAAGCCAACTGTAAAAGGAGTCGTGCACAATTCTTGCCTGTGTCAGGGTGGTTATGTGGCTTCAGTAATGTTTGTTAAGTGCTTTTATATGCTTTGGTGAAGGACAGAGTGTTAATAATTAAAACTGTAAAGAAGTTCTGAAGTAGCATGGGGTTTGACGACCGCTTTCTGGTCTGTTAGTTAACAAAAATGCAAAATATAAATGGACGAATCAGCAGGAATTGAGTTGAATGCTCCCTTCCCCCAGCCACCTGCATGGGCTGAGCACAGAAAGCAGCTAATTGTCTGCTCTGCTGCAGAGATGAAAGAAGCTGGTCCTGCAACAGGAAAGGCTATTGAACTGCATGAAGGTGGTAAATTATCAGCACTGAAAACCTTTTGAGTCGGTATCTTTACGTGCTCCAAAAGTACATTATTTGTACTGGTATTGACAGCGTTCGGGGGCTGATAAAACCGGCGTCTGGTGACGTGACTCTTATGTTTCAGTGCCTGTAATTAAGAGGTCAATAAAACTGAAACTTGTTTTTTGAAACTCTGCGCCATCGCCCTGTTTGGGTGTAGTTGAAGGGTGTGTTTGATGAGGACGGGCCCTCATAATGGCTTTATCTTGGCCCAGCTAATGAGCTGTTTGCAGAACTGCTCTGATTTGCAATGGGCAGACTGTAAAGCAGCCTCGTGTTTGTCCATTTTCCTGCTAGCAGTTCCATTTGCAGAGTGCAGGCAGGAGCAGGCTTCTTGCCAGCAACAGCTTCATTCAGATTAGGGCTTTAGTTCAATTATGTCCAATTAACTTTTATTGCAGATAGCAGTGATAATTACTTGCAAGTCAATTTTTTGGCTGTGGTTATCCCAAGGCTAAAGTCTGAGCTTGATGGATTTTAATAACTGAAGTGACGTACAGCTTTTCCTCTTTTTTTCTTCTCCAGGCCTCAATTAGATGAAAGGTCAGAAGCTATGTAAAAATCCATCTTACAATTAAAGCCAACTGTTCTACTCCTCAGCAGATGCGTAGTACTGTGTTTTAAAATAATCTCTTGGGACAGACCTAAAAAAAGGCTTTTTAAACTCTAAGATCATAACCTTGAGCTGGCTGCTGCTTTATCCGAGGAGCAGATTTGATGGAGCTGATGTCACACGTGGCAATACCTGAAGCTGAGAGCCGCCTCCTTGGCTTTTTTTAGTGCACTGCATCCTGTTCCAAATTGCTCACCTAGAAGCCTTGATTGGTAGCCCTCGGGCATGAGGAGTGTGATATGAACAATATTGCATTTAAGTGCTGTTATCCTGAAGCTGCTTCCTTTTCTTCCCTGTTGGGCGTTGCCATCCCAGCTCGAAGAGAGGAGCAGAGCTGTGCTATGGCAGCATTTCAATTCTCTCTGCCTTCCCCACCAAACTAATTTTGTTGCCTGAGTAACATTATAAATGGAGGTCAGCCTAAAAGGTGACGTGGTTTACAAGCGAAATCATAGTTAATTAAATGGCAAGAAGCAAAAATTTATTTTGATCGAAACTGTTGCAGGGCTCCACAAAAGGTCCCCCTGAATGCAGAAAGTCAAAGGTCCTGTGCTGGCAGGTGCTGACAGTGCACTCCCCCGTCCTACCAAAGGCGACTTTCTATTGTTCAGTTTCCTATTTATTTATCCCCAAGTACACTCGATGCTGTTGTGATTTATTGCCATTTCAGAGGGCAACTTCCCTGCCCACTGTTTTGCCGTTTTCCATTTATAAGGCATTAAGAGGATGTGATACCAGCCGGTGATGAATACAGTGCTAGTTTGGTAATTTTCTTCCAGGAAACACTAAGATTTATCTCTGGCTCTTCAGCAGTCCTGGGAAAGGGCCATTCTGGTGAGTGCCCAAGAATAAAGGGGGAGTTTTAGAGCTGGAAAGAGGCACGAAGCCTGCAGGATGGGTCTAGACGCTGTCAAGCAAAGCATGGCTGCCTGGAAGGAGATTGGCAGGAGGGTTCAATGTCTGCCCATGACATGACATGAACAAGTCTTTGAAACCCCTACCTTTTAGCTTACTTTGGGAGAGGGAAAAGGAATTATTCTCCTTGGTGTTGAGCAGCCTGCCGGGGGGTAAATGAGACACTGAGTTTTCCCTCGGAGCATGAAAATTGGCCTGGATTCAATTACGTTTCCTGGCAAGCTCTTGCAGACATTTGTACCAAAGAAACTTCACAACCCCAGCTAGTTTTATGTTGGTGCCTGCAGCATTTATGTGTTCTGAACTTGGCATGTGCCGCGTGCGCTCGGGGGGTTGCCGCAAATCCCGCCGACGGCTCTGGAACTTCACGGCGGATATGGAACTTCATGGAGCAACCTTGTGACTAAAGAGCGGAGGAGAAGCAAAGCGTAGCATCCACAAGCCTTTAACAACCCTCACACAGAGGCTTACGGGACCCCAGGGTGCTGGAAACTTGGAATAGTTCGGAGCTCTTTCTTTTGTGTGTGGGTGGATGCTCCCGCTTCCTCCTGGCCTCGGGGTCTGTGAAGAAGCCCGCAGTTAATCGTGGAATTTCAGACATGCGTGTTTACTTTCAGGAACCTAACCTTAGACTTCATCAGCTTGCTTTCCTCTAAACCAGCTCCGTTTCCCATGTTTCACTGGCCGGGGTTGGTTTGTGGGGAGTAATTTCCTTTGTGTTCTCACCCAGTAAGGCCTCTCAGGAGTTTCAGAGGCTGGTATCTAAAAACTTGGCAATAACTGTATAGGTGGTCCCATTTATTTAATGATAAAGCTCTTTTAGAGTGGTAGAAATTTCCCAGTAATTGCTTTACACCTAGGTTTTACTCTAAGTTGTAAAAGTACCCTCTGGTCTGAGAAGCACAGAGGCAATAAATACTAAATGTTGAATATAATTCAGAAAGCGATACAATTTTAACTCAAGAAAGGCAATATTGTGGTAAGTTCTACTGGAACTGATTCCTGGCTCTGCAGGGGTGTCCCTGGGCAGTGGGTGGATGTGAATTCTTCCATCCTGGTGAGCCTTGTGGTGACAGGGGACACTTTCGCTGCCTGGACCAAAGATCACCCTGATGTGCAGGTAAGGCTGAACGTAATCATCATTGTGAGGATGTGCCAATTACCCCCAAATCCCAAGCTCTGCAAATCCCTCTTAAGCTTAACATGCTTTGATTTAATTATTAATAAATCTTAGGAGAAGAAAAAATCTGTTCACATGTCTAAACCTGCTATTTCGTGGAGCATCCTGCAGTACGTGTACTGTTAAGATTATATCCCGCAGCCAGATTAGATTAAAATCACTTCAAAGAGGGGTATTTATTTATTTATTCCAATCTAATGATTGTTTTCCTCTAGAAAAAATGCTTTATCTTTTTTTATATACATATATTTTCAAGACAGAGCTCGTTGTGCTGTGTTTGGCAGTGTACAGAATCTGTTTAAAATGCCATTTAAAGACGGAGGTTTTCACAGTTCACAGCACTCCATGGCTGCGTGCCACAGCCTACTGGTCAGATCACTCTCCAGTTTGCAGCTGACTGGTTTAGATGACAGTGTGAGTGACCCTGGTACAGAGCAAAACCCCCTCCATTCCAGTTCCCCCAGGAGCACACCAGCCATCCTCAGAGGGGCTGGAGCTTTGCAGGTGCTGGTGCCCACACAAGTCGCCACTGTGGAGCCAGATCTGCTGGTGAGAAGTCCTGATGTGCCAAGCTCAGTTCATCTCCTGCTCTGGACTAATTAGAAGGAATAAACCCAAGCAGGAGGGTCCAGCTGCCAATCCTCAGACAGCCAGTAGTGCTCACCTCAATCCCAAATACAGCCCATGCCAGGGATTTCAGTTCATTTTAGCTGGTGGTCAGTTGGAGTTGTCCGTGCCAGCTTGTGCTGAGGAAGAGTCAGGTCAAAAAGTAGCAGTCAGGTGCTGAGTATCTCAAAGGGAATAAATGTTAATTAATTTCTAACTAGAAAAAATGAGTGGGGTGCTTGTCGAGATATTTGAAATGCATTTGTTTTCAAATACTGAGGTCTTGATTTTGAAAACCAGTATTGATTTCAAAGAGAATAAAAACTGAAGCAGGATTTTAATCATAATAAGAAATTCAGCGATGGAGTTATGGTCAGCACTTCTGTACAAGTCTGAATTTTTTTTGATAATGCTCAGCAGTGACCCAGATGTCATCAATTTTGTTATTGCAAATCAAGCTTAAAGAGCTATTTTAGGCTTCCACTTTCAAACTATTTTTGTAAGTCCAGTGTTTCCTTTAAAATTATTATTGCCACCCCAGTCTTTTATGAACCTTTGGCATTACCTAAAACGATTATCTGCCTGCGGGAACAACTTGCCTTTATAGCTCTCTCTAAAACATTGCTCTCCATATTGCAGCTAAAGCTTCTGTAAATACATGTTTTGACCTTCAAGGAAGCACTGCTGTCATGTAGCAGGAGCCTGGCTATTCCGAGGTGAATGCTGTGACCACTCCTAATCACTTGTTCTCTCTCCTAATGTGCCATTATCCTGTTTATTGCTGTGTGCACCTCGCTGGGGCACTTCAGCAAGAGGCTTTCTGAGAGCGTCACAGTTCAGGCTCTAATGAGCGTTAATGATGGAGCAGGTGAGCAAACCCTCCCTGCATCTTGCTGCCAGAAATGCTGCTCCCTCAGTCAGAGCACGGCTGTGCTCTTTCAGGGCTGCACACAAACTTGCCATCAATTAAATAATGTTTTAGACACCGACCTCCTCCAGGCCTGCAGGGATGGGAGGTGAATCCTGGGCTGGCGTCAAAACGTTACTGGAGTAAAAGGTGGATGCTCAGGTGAATATGGGAATAGTGTGATCTGTTTTTCTGTCTGCAGTGAAGGTTCTTAATTTTGTTTGTCTGCTTTTCACTGAGAAATAGGTCTTGTTTGTGCCAACCTTCTGAAGTTGATGAAATGAGGAAAAAAGGAAAATACAATTATTATTTTCTTCTTGCTGACTGTGGGTGTTTCTGTTGCTTACTCAGGTAAAGCTCTGACAACTCACAGTGGTTTTGTCTTTGATTAAAAGGAGCTGGATTCTTGATTTGTCTTTTTGCTTTTGCTGGGCATGATTTGGGACAAGGAACTGCTGCCCGCAGGCTGTTTGCAAAGTTTCACTGAACGTTGCATACCCACAGTCACGACTGAATCTCATCTGTAAAGGTCGAGCAACTTTTCAGTTCCTCAAGCAATTCCTTGATGTTGTGGATGTGACAGGCCTTCAGTCATCATTTCTGAAAGACTGAGAATTCCATCTCCTTCAGAAAATCGTAAGAAAATCCAGGTTTAGGTTTATTTTACATGGTTTTACATATCTTGGACTTTTAGCAGTGCTGATTGTTGCTGTCTCCTAGGAGTGAGATGAAGAATGATACAAACGTGCTCTGTTCATTGTGCTGTGAGCCTTGCACCTTGGTGAGGTGTGTGTGTGTTTCTCATGGCGCCACGTCCGTGTTACTCTGCGTGGGAAGGGTGAATGGGCAACAGCCTGGAGCTGTCAGGCTGACATTCAGTGCCCAAAACTATTTTTGTTAGTCACAGTGGCACCCAGCAGGCTCACTCAGCCACACGCGGGCAGCTTTGGAGAGCACTCGCTCAGTGGATGCGGAAGCTCTCATAAATTAGTATTTGTATGAGATTTCTTGGCCGTTGGTTTAATCAACCTTTGCGTGTTGAGCTGAGGAGATGCATAAACATGGAGCTAATGAACTGTACACAGTGAGTAATTGCTGTGCTGCAGGAAAGCTTCGAGTCCACGCTGTTCGCTCCGTTGGTGCCAGTGTTCCGTGGGCAGTCTGACCTGTGCTGGTGGTCTGAGGTGAGGTTTCACATTCAGGTCTTTTAAAGGTCTCTGCAGAAATCTGCTGTTGGGGTTTTCTGGAGCAGGAAGGTGGCAGTGCTGACGGTGTCACATCGCTGTCATCGCACTGTTTGTGCCGTCTCAGCATTGAGACTCTTTCAGAAGTGGCCTCCGAGAGGTTTTGGCGGATGTGGCTTCTCATGTCTGGGCTCAAGCTTTCTCCTTCCTCTCTTTTGATCTTTGAATGCCTCCCCAGTTATTCTAATTGGGGTTTGTGAAACAATGACTGAAACTAAATCAGCTTACAAGTCTTGAATCCTTCAGCTCTTCCCATGTTTTGGAGGTCACAGAGCAAGTCCCAAAGCCTTTCTAGCTGCTCCTTAGGTGTTTTGCTCTTACAGCAGCACTGATGCTTGTGGACATCTGGACAAGAAGAAAAAATCTGCTGATTTCTCCAGCTTGGTTCTGTCACCCTGTTTCACAGAACTTTCTAAAGTGCTGCAGCCAGGAGGATTTGAGCAGGGGCTTGAACCAGATGGCCTCTAGAGATCTTGTTCCAGCTTAAATCTCTGTAATTCTGGTAACACTGGACACTTTGAGCCCCGGTTAGCTTTGTTGCTGGGATCCCTCTTTGCACAGCCGTGATGGCATTTGAGGGGAGTTGTGCAGTGTTTATATACAAAGAGCTTTAGTGCTCCATTCTGAGGTTTGATTGCCTAAATGCTGGACCAAAGAGAAGAGGATGTGGTGGCACCTCTGCAGCCCCTTTGTGCACATCTTGCTGTTGTCTGCCCCAGTGTAGCTCGGGTTAGCGACTCTGCTGAAATGAAGGAAGTTGTAGCCATTCATCTTTCAGCCTAATGGACCACAGAAATTACAAGCTGTAGCATGCAGCTTAATCTTGCCACAAGGCAAAGTGCTGCATACTTTACCTTCAATTTATGCATGCCATGCCTTTTTGTTAAATGCAAAAGAGCAGTTGACAGGGTTTCTCCAGAGGAGTTGCTGAGGTGGATACCAGTACGTTTCAGCATAGTGAAATGAGTGATGGTGGTTTCTTTACCATTCATAACAACCACCTTTGAAATTTGAGGACAGAGTTATGGATTATTCTCCGTGTGTCGAGCAGCAGAGGAGAGCGAGGCAGCTATTTTGGTTTTAACCCTGCAGATGACCCAGTTCTTGAAGTATTTCCGTTGCCGTTAGGAGACGCAGTCAGGACTGGAGCAGCGGTTGCGCATCTGTGCTTGGTCAGGCCTTCGCCCAGGGATGGCTCTTTGCCGCTTTCTTTTCTCTGTTCCTCCTTGTATTATAACTTTGAATTGTCTCTCTGTTGTTGCAGTGTGCAGAGGAGTGAATGCCCCATGTTGTGTTAGTGCCTGTCTGCCATGCTGGCCTGTCTGCCAGGACCAGGCGACCTCTCCTTTCAGCTTCTTTCTTACACGCAGATGAACACTGGACTTCAGAAATGTGAGTGATGTTTTGTCTGCAGGATGTGGTTATCTGTTAAATCTGGCTCTGGTACCGCTGTGACATAAACATTTAGGGTACTGTGGAAAAACTATTTAATGTAGAGTCTTTCTTTTGTTATGCCTTCAAGGCATCTGTCAATAAAGGCTCTGAGAAACGGCTGTGGAGGTTCACGTGTGTGCAGCAAGCTCTCCCCTCTTGCTGGCTCTGCAAAGGTTAATTTTAACCACAGCAGGGTGCAGCAAGTGAGGTTCCTGTGAGATTTGTGCCTCTCTGTTGAAAAGGTTTTGTGCTAAAAGTGTGCCAGCTGATTGGCTTCTTAACACAACTTTTTCCTCAGTCTTTTTCGCTTCCCTTCGTGCAGTTACTCGTAGACACTAATAAAAGTTGGATCAGTCTAATGCAAACCTTTTGAGGTCAGCAGCTCTTGCTCTACATACCTGGGGCTTATACTGCAAATATTAGTGAGCTAGCCCAAATTACTAAAGTTCAAAGTTTCCGTCTTCTTTCTGATGTCTCTTTGGTGCCTCTGAAAATATGTCTGCAGAGTGCTCTCATAATTCTTTTTTGATAACTTCAGTCATTTTTTTCATAGTTGTACCGGTATTTTTAAGAACAACTGGTGCTTGGGAATGTAAGTTTACTGACAAGAGATTTTTTTAACTCTTACTCCATCTCTCCTCTTTATCACTGAAGTAGCACATTGATTGTTCAGCTGAAATTTCAGAAATGCCAAGGTTACTATGTAAGGTCTGTGTACTTGGTTCTTAGGGCTATGACCTGTCTCTTGTGTTTGAAATGTGCACTGGGAGATCTCAGTTTGCTGAGGCACTCGTTGCTCTTTAAACCCAAGTGATTTACAGTCCACTTGTAGCTAAATTGTTCGTATAGTGAGGCTTGTGATGCTACAGAAAATAAATAGGGAAGGTACTTCTGCAGTTAAAGGTGACGTGCTTAGGGTCCTGGTCCTGCCAGAAGTGACTGACAGGGTTCACATACACACCTGAGCTCCCCCTGCACTTCTGGTGACTCCTTGGGCTTGGTAATTGTAATGACACTCAGCAACAATAACAATCTACACTCTCCAGAGGGCTGGTGATGGCATCAAACTGGGCATCCCCTCCTTTCTCTTTCCCATTTCCAGTGTGAGCGTTGCTGACCAGCTGTGGGGTGAGGACGTGCCCAGGTCCCTGCATTGCGTGAGATTTCTTTGACAGAGCTTAGCTCTGAAAGCAAAATGTTGAGGTTCATGTGAGGGCAGCTGTGCATAAATCAGGTATTTGCTAATTACAGCTTTACAAAGCAACATGCTGGTATGTTGGGCAGTTTCCCTCACCTGATGGTACCTGATGCTGTTTCTCGGAGATCTGCCGACCCATGTGCTGAAAGCATTGCTGTGTCCTGCTCAGTGAAGAGCTCTGGGAACTGCATTTCAAAGAATTTAGGACATAAAGTAGCTGGCAGGCACGGGCTGGCAGTGGTAATGCTCAGCTGTTGGGTTTGTTCTGATTTATATGGAAGATGAGGCTGCTGGTACAGACCTCGCTCAGCCCTGCTGCAGATGTGGGCACGATTAATTGGTGCATTTCCCTCGTGCTGGAGATGCATGAGTAGCCCAGCCCCTGGCCAGGGCAGAGCTGAATTAATGAGCATTTTTTAATGAACAGTGACTTGTGACTTCTGATGGGGGGTGGAAGCAGGCTGTAATAATAGTGCTGTTGCTTTTATAAGAGGCACAGAACTCCACAGGATTGCCTTTCTTCAGACTTAAGTGTTTGTATTAATAATTTTTAAGTGTAGTTTTCTGAATCAGACGTTTTATTAGTGCTTAAAAATCCACATTAGCTCAATTACCTTCTTTTTACATATTCTCTCTCAAATAAGAGGCTTTTTCTCAGGTGGTCTGTGCAGTAGGAGTTTGGTAGATTAATATGCACATATTTTTTCCTTTAGAAACTGATGACTACAGGACTTCCAATTTCAGTATTTTTTGTTGAATTCCAGCCTGAGTTCAGGCTAACCTTGGAATTCATCCTTTTCCATGCAGGGGATTTCTCACTCGCTCCAATATTCTCTCCTTCCTCTCAGTGACTCCAGTATAAACCTGACTGGTCAGTTGGAATATTTGAGACAAGATTGTTCAGGTTATGTCTACAGCTGCTGTTGGACGTAGCAGCAGTGCCAGACCTTCTGGGAGAAAAATGGTCATTTTTTTGTGACAGTGGTGCAAAATGAAGTGAAAGGTGCTTCTTAGGAAGCATTTGGTTGGGGGAGGGCATCAGAGAAGAGGAGATTGGACTGAGCATGGGATCATCAGCTAAACTGAGTCATTTTGGGAGGGCTCTTTCTGTAAAGCCGTTAGAGAAACTGCTGAAATGGACGTTTTTATGCACAAGGTGGACACAGCTGGGTCTGGCTTGTCCCAGTGCAGGAGCTGTCATTAGGGTAGCAATCCTGAAGGTCTGTTTGTATTTTGTTTAATGATAATGAAAATTTAACCATAGGCAGCTTTTAAAAGCAGTGGGTTTTAAAGTCTTAATGTGAAATGCACTTAAAAGATGTTCCATTAGTGCTGAGGTGAGGCAGGGAGATCTGTCTCACTCCATGACAAAAATAGCTCCAGTGGTGAGACCAGGAGTGTGACCAGAGGAATCGGTTGCCACGGGATTAACAGGAGTTGTGAACTTGCAGCTCACCTGTTTATTGGGGTAATTGCTCATATGCACAGCTTTGCCTTATAATAAACATGAAATAATTACATTTCAATGAAAGTATTCTGGCTTGCATTCACCATTAGGGAGCTTCCTGGAGCTTATCCCATTGTTTTCCGAATGAAATTTCTTCCTCATCATTTTATTATGGCCTGATCTGGAATTCTTGCTCTTGCACACAGATGATGCTAGTCCAATACCAGCATTTTCTTTCAGACTGTTCTAGCAGGTTTTCTGTTCACTTAGTTATCAGAACTAATTGTTCTTTATTGGTTTGTAGGATGCTTGTATGGGATATTCAGACTCTTGCTCAGCCCATAACGCCTTTTCCCTAATACTTTACTGCCTTAATTATCACAGTCATGGAATCTTGCCTGTGGAAGTACTAGCAAAGCACATTGGGGCACTCAGAAATACATCACCTTCAGGCCTGAGTAACATGGCTGCAGTAAAAGGAATGCCACCTTACCTGTGCATAAACCAGGTGCTGTTTGGAGTGGTGCTTGGGTTCAGAAGATCCCATCCAAGGGGTTTAAGAGATGGTTTGCCTTTGGTGGGATGCCAGATGTTGGGGTGTCACTGGAGTTTAACTGAGGGGTTATTTTCGCTCATCAGAGGAAGGAGTTCTTCCAGATTTGGGATTAGAGATGTGTCTGACTGATGGCTGCAGTTCATATATCCGTGTTTTAGCTGCTTCCTGAAACTTCTGTGTAACAGATAAACAGATGGTCAGATAAGCGAATGTTCAGTGTGTCTGTTTAGTGTTTTTATTTACCACCTAATTTGCTGATTTGCCTATAGAAATGTAAACCGGGCTGGGAAATTTTGTTGGCAAAGGTGTCTTAAAGTATATCCTTAATTTTTCTTCTGAAAATAGAATGTGACAATGTCTGCAAGCATAACATAAACCATAACACGGACAGGTATGGGGTCCTTTGTCTTTTGGATTTGCTCTGGTTCATGAGGGGTCGCCAGGGTCACGTCTTGGGGAAGAAACAGACCTTAATGAGCGTGGGCAATGCTAAAAATAAAGGTTGGGAGTTCACGAAGGCCTTGGCTTTCGAGGCAGGGTAATAGTGGCAAATGCCATTCCCTAGGCTCTCCTCTCCGTTAGGAGCACAGCAGCTCGCTCGAAAGGGCAGATACAAACCACCTGCCTGCAGAGACAGGTACGGGGATGTGCACAGAGAGGATGTTTGGGTTAATATTTCCTTTGATTAAGAGAAGGGGATGATATGTGCCAGTGTCTGGACAGCACAGTGAGTACAAGTATAACTGGCGCCGTGGTACGAGCTGTGCTGGGGATGTGAGACAAACTGCTCGTAAAGCTTCTTATTTCACAGAAGATATTTTTAATACTTCTATAATTAACCTTTCTTTTGGTATCCATCCTATTTTCCATTTTCTGACCTTTCCTTTCTGAAAGTGAGAGCTCTTAGAGCAGAGCTGCTCTCCCTCACCTGTGACGATGGGAAGCTGCAGGATGCAAAGAGAGAAGTGGCTGGCGCTTATCTTTTGGAGGCAATTTGCTTAAAAGAATCAGAAGTGGATTTTGAAGAGGAAGGGCTGTTTGCCTGGGAACAGCAAGCTTTTGCTGGAGCATTACATTTCCTTGGGTCAGAGGGTCAGATATGGGGCTAGGGTGGCTGTCACATTCCCTGTTCTCAGCACAGCAGCAGATAGCACAGGGATGCTGAAAATCTTAGGATGGGCATTTTTTTCCAGTGAACTGTTTGCAAGGTGAGGCAGGGAGAAAATCAAGCAAAAGCTAAATTGGATTGTCAAAGCAGCAAGCCATTATGTGAAGATTATAAAATCAGCAGGAGCCCCATAGGAGTTAGGCAGCAGAGCTGTGGTGGGAAACAGCCCAACTCTCTGCTTGGAATATGATTATGCCAAGAGAGATACAAGCATTTCCATAGATTTCTGAAGTTTTGCAGAAGTAGTTGGAGCTTGTGAACCAGGTAGGTATCTGGTAAATCAGGGGAAGTGAAACCACACCTCTGTCTCTAGAAACTTTTTGTCTCTGTCTGGGGAGCAGGGTGTTTTTAATCTTTGCGAGGTGATCACGTCATTTTGCCATGTGATGTGGGGATGTTGTCCTTAGCAAGGTGCCACTCTGAAAAGTCAGCTGGAGAAATAATTGCAGGCCATAAAATAATCAGCCTCCTTCCATTTGCTGAGCTTGGGCCGACAAGAGCTTCCTAATGGACAGAGAGACACTCCAAGTGCTTTCAGATGTCAGCACCCAGGAAAGGAGTGGGGTGTAAATGGAGGCTTGAGCTGAAGCTTTGATGTCTATTGGGTTGGCAGGGCAAGGGTTTGGTAGTGGGGGATGCAGAAGCTGCTTAGAAACTTCCCCCGTGTCTGATGGAGCCAGCTGGCTCCAAGACGGACACACCGCTGGAATAACAGAAGGGGGAAAAACCTGCACAACTGCAGCTGGAGAGAGGAGTGAGAATATGTGAGAGAAACAGCTCTGCACAGACCCCCAGGGCACTGCAGAAGGAGGGGGAGAAGTTGTTCCAGGCACCGGAGCAGAGATTCCCATACAGCTTCCCTTGGGGAAGGCCATGATGAGGCAGCTGTGTCCATCTGCCTGTGCTAAGGAGGTGGAGAAAGTCAGAAGTGAAGTTTAGCCCAGAAGGAAGGGGTTTTAAGAATTGGTTTTATTTCTCATTACCCTACTCTGATTGGATTGGTAATAAATTAAACTAATTTCCCCAAGTCTGTTTTGCCCACAACACTAGTTGGTGAGTGATATCTCCCCTTCCTTATTCTGACCCTGTGTTTCTTCTTCCCTGCTCAGCTGAGAAAGGGAATGGCAGAGCAGCTTTGCGGGCACCTGATGCCCAGCCAGGGTCAGCCCACCACAGTATGGTTCCCACCTCAGGATTACAGGGGCTTCATGTTTAATTCATAACTTTCTGGTTTTGAATTCCACGGTAAAAATACTGAGAATGGCTTGAAGAGCTAGGGGGAGGCAGCTTAAATTAAGAGAATGAAAACCAGCCCACCACTGCAAGCCGTGAGGAATGTTTCAGCTGGAGACAGTCTGGTGTTTATAACATGTTTTTGTCCAACTGCAAACATATTCTGATGAGAAACACGGGTTTTGTTCTGCTCTCCTGGGCAGGCCTTGCCTTAAGCTGAACTGGGGTTTGTGTTGGTCACCAGGTAATAAAGGCAATGAGGTATCTGCTACGTGACCCGCTGGTCTGGCAGGATGAGGTTTTCTTGCCTCTAGATTCCTTGGATATTTTCTACCCTTGTTGTGTGACTGTCTTGCCCTGGGGTTGATCCCTTGCTTAGCAGAACTGACGGATTTCCTTTCTCCGCAGGGGACACTACACAGAAAATGAGATCTGCACAGTATCCTACCCCAGCAGAATTGGATGCGTATGCTAAGAAGGTCGCCAACAATCCCCTGACTATAAAAATCTTCCCAAACAGCGTCAAGGTTCCCCAGAGGAAACACATACGCCGTACTGTGAACGGACTCGATACTTCGGGCCAGAGGTACAGCCCCTACCCGTCTCAGGCCGCCACGAAAACGGGCCTGCTGGCCATAGTCAAATCCCCAGCGAAAGGAATCATCAAGGACTTTGACGGGACGCGCGCGCGCCTGCTGCCGGAGGCGATGATGAACCCCCCCTCCACGCCGTACGTTGCACCAAGCACTTTATCCCACCCCCAGGCGCTCGCTCGCCAGCAGGCTCTCCAGCATGCACAGACTTTGCCGCACCCCCAGAGCATCCCGCAGCACCCTCAGGGTATTCCACAGCCACCCAGCTTACCGCACCCTCAGGGGATCCCGCAGGCGCTGCCGCACCCGCAGAACATGCAGCAGCCGCAGGGCTTGCAGCACCCTCAGACCATGGCACACCAGACCCTGCAGCACCCCCCAAATCCACTGCTGCAGCCGGGTTTACATGGAGGCAGAAAGATGCCGGATGCAGACGCGCCGCCGAATGTGACCGTGTCTACCTCAACCATTCCCCTCTCTATGGCTGCCACCCTGCAGCAGAACCAGCCACCGGACCTGAGCAGCATTGTGCACCAGATTAACCAGTTCTGCCAGGCCAGAGCTGGCATTAGCACTACCTCAGTGTGTGAGGGACAGATTGCAAACCCCAGCCCTATAAGTCGCAACCTGCTTATCAATGCAAGTACCAGGGTATCTACTCACAATGTCCCTACACCCATGCCTTCCTGTGTAGTAAACCCTGTCGACCATGCTGCTGCTGCTATTCCTCCTGCCTCTGTTAATGTGCCCATGGTCAATATTAACAGGGTGCCACCCGCCTACCAGAACGAAATCAAATCGGTTGCGTGGAACCAGCACCAGCTTGCACATCTGCAGCAAATGTGTGGGGATGCTGCTGGGCCTGCTGGACTCACAGGGAAGCACCCTCAGAGAGAGATTGCAGGGCAGAGTTTCCCTGGCAAAACTTCCAACTACCCTCAAGAACTGTGCATGGGCCAGTCCTTCAGCTTGAAGCCCCCCATCGAGAAGCCTACGCCTTCTCCGCCTGTGAACGGGTTGCAGGGACCTTTGCCATATACCAATGGGCACTATTTCCAGCCCCTCTGGAATAACATTCTGCCCACGCCCAATAGTGACAGCTCTGGGTCCCAGGACCTCGCCATGCCTTTCCACGGGGGACAGCCAGCGGGAGCGCCGCTGGATTGTGCAGGAGGAACTCATTACAGAGCTGGAGCTGGCCCATCCAGCCAGAATAATGTGATGCAGACCATGGATTACCTAAGTGGGGACTTCCAGCAGTCCTGCTTCCGAGACCAGAGCATGGCCGTGCTGGGAAAAGTCCATCGGCCCCCCATGAACCGAGCACCTGAACCAACCGATAGTCGAAATCTTCATATTCAACACCCAGGGTATAGATAGGCTGCAGTCACTTTCACAGACAAAAGAATTATAGGTTTTAGTCTTAATTTTAATTAATAAGGCGTTTTTAACTTGCAAACTTGTGTGATCATTATAGTACCCATTGGAAGAAGACATACTGTATATTTAAAGAGCTTTGCTTACATGTTATCTCTCTCCTTTATGCATCAAATATTTAAGATGCCTTTTGTGTCAAAGAATTTCATTACACTACTTCATGCCACAGCTGTTTCCTCACCGCAGAGTCCCCTTTGTGCAGCTTTTTTTTTTTTTTTTTGCCTTCTGCTGAGCAGCTCCTCGCTGGACTGAGGTTGAGTTGCTGCAGGGTTTCGCAGTCGCATCTGTTCTCCAGCTCCGGCGAGAGCGAGGTAGCGTAGCTGCTTCCATTTCCATCTCAATTTCCTCACAAGATTAAGAGCAACAGAATTTTGTCAGGGAGTAGGGCTTACTTTCAACTCAAAAGCCCATTTCATTAATGCATTAAACATTGACCATTTGCACTGTCTAGAGGCCTGTGTAATTGAAAAAGAGCCTACGTTTGAAAAGAGCCAGCTAGGGGTATGTATTTAGGCTTTAATAGAGGGAGAAGCTTTTCAGCTGTTTCTTGCCCGCGTTTATCATTTAGACTTTATCCAAAGTCAAAAGTCTCTGGCAGATTTTTCTGACACTTTCTGTTTTCTGGACAGGGTGTGGAGGAGGGGAACGGCGGGTTAGGGACGAAGGCAGCCACAGGGTGCTGCCTTTCTTCGTGTTCCCCCTCCCCACTGCCCTTCCAGCAGCCTCAAAGCTCACGTTGTCTGAACCCCTCGCTGCTAGGAGTCTGGCCAGCCTCATGTGAAGGGAATCCAGACCCACTGACAACTCCAAAAAGGGTTCAGCCACTTCTCTGGAAGCTGGAATTATTGTCAGGGTGAGGAGATGCAGCTCAGCCCATCCCCGGCGCAGCGAGCGCGGTCCCGCTGTGGGACAGGAGGTGATTGGTCTGAATCAAAGCTCCTCTCACAAGCCACTGTGGGACTGGCAGTCCCCTATTCCTCTCCATCAAAACACCCCAGCGGATTTAATGGAACAATTCTTCTCCCTGGGAATTAGCGAAGCTATTTATAACATCCCTTTTTCCCAGGGTCTTGGTGCCTAACTCCTTCTGTTCCTTTCCCACGTCACTTCCAGCAGCCCGTTGAGTCAGTGACTGTAGGACACTAACTACTGGGTAACCTCAGCATCGTGTTCTCCTCAGTGTACCAAAACATCCCTTTCCTTCCTAACAGCCGAATTGTTGTAAGTAGAAAAATTCCTCATCTCTGTTAACGAGACTAATACTTGAACATAATGATCACAATCAAGTTTGGAAATTAAAAAAAAAAAAAAAAGAAGAAGAAGAAAAATTTAAAAAAATAAATGCATTGATTCTTTCTATGTACACTGGCTAAAAATATTGCTCTACACTGTAACTTTTAAGTGTAATATTTCTGTATGAATGTCGCCTGGTAGTGTGGGTTTGAGTAGCATTGTGTATGGGTGAACCCACTGGCCTCTGCCATCCACTGGCCTCCCTCACAGCCCTTGGAAAAACAAAGCCTTAAGTATTTGCTCCTTGAACTTTCCTTAATGAGCATGGTTTAAAAATCTTAAAAGACATCATACAAAATTTAAAAAAAAAAAAAGTTAAAAAAAAAATAACAAGTTTTGAAGTGACGTCATAGTTGGCTAGAGATTCTTAAAAGTTTTTCGTAAATGGGAAAATTAGAAAACATTTATTTGTATTTTTTTAATTTAGAACGTGTAGTCCTGGGCTGTAACAAATATTTAGGTTTCAAAGCTTAGCAGAGTACGTTTCTGACTCCTTGCGTAAGTTAGTACACTTATATCATGTCATTATTTAAATTCTTTTAAGTGTACTATAACCCGTTCTTTAGTGGTAACTCCTTAGCAAAGTTAAGCAATTTGACTAAAGACGGATTAAATTATGTGTTGGCTTGTGTTGCCTTATATTTAAAAAAGGAAAAATTGCCTGATTGTGTTATGCCAAATGATAGCAACATGAAGTCCTAATTTATTGTTTATAATCGTATTCCTGCAGTCTTTGTGAAAACTGGTAAATACACATCTATGAAAGAACGAAAATCCTGAGGCTTTTCATGCAATATTTTTCTGAATCCATTCTGTTGGAGCCAGAGTTCTGAGTCTGAAGCTGCTTCCCCTACAGTCACCCCGTCGTTTTCCCCGTCCCAAACCCAACCCCAGCGAGGGCTGTGCTCTGACCTCACCCCTCCCTGCCCAGTCAGTCACTGTAAGGTGTTCTGCTACCTGAGTCTGTACCTTTTTACTAAATAAAACCTTGGCCTCTCCTCTGTTCCGTAGCCTGCTCCAAATCTTAACCCAGACTGTTATTAAAAGCTAATTTTTAACTCCTGCTCTTCTCCCGAGAGCCTGAGCAGAGTCCTGTGCCGTGGTGGTGGTTGCCTGGGAGGTGTTTGGTGGTGTTGGCAGCGCGCTGTGAGTTTTTGGGGACTGTTCTGCACAGGTACAGCCACGACCTCCGAGGCTTTGCCCCGGTACAGCAGGACCGGGAAGCAAAAATCCTGCTGAGACTCATCCAGGTGGGACATTGCTTGAAAAAAAATAAGAATCATTTTACTATTAAAATATACTGAAACCTTTCCTTTTGGTCTGGGAGTGAGATTTGTCTTTGAACCAACCCTTTTCACACCTCTGTAGCAGCCCTGTTTTGATGGGCTCTCCATCCTTCCCTACTCATCCCTAAAGAAAAACGCTGTCCTGCCTCATTCCCAGGTGGAACGTTGGGAGCAAAGGTTGGGTACGCGGTGTAGGCGCCCAGGGTGGGGGTCTGACCATGTCACTGTCACCAGGGTGGGGAAGGGAAGAGCAGAGGCTCTGTAGCTGTGCCCTGCTCTCCTGGGAAAACCTGGAAACGTGGAAAAACCTCCCGTGGTTTTCCCTCTGTGCCTGGTGCAGAATTAAGAGGAACCAAAAGGCTGGGGATGCTCCTTCCCCCTGAGCCCTCCCAGGAGCCCCTGTGGGTGGTCACCAACCTTTGGGGCTCCCACTGCTGCTCCTCTTGCCCATCTGTCCATCTGTGGGTCAGTGCCTTCCCCGCAAGGCTGCTCCCTGCTGGATCCTGCTCTGCTCCTTGAGGAACGAGTAAAGCTCAGGAGTTTCCTGAGCTCCTCACCCTCCCACATCAGCACTATCCTCCCCATTCCCGCCCCACTTCAGAATCTCAAGGTGAACACCAGCAAAATCCTGGGAAGGATAAACACGAACATGGTGTGAACCCTTCCACAGGGAATGTGTGTCCCCTCTGGGAGCAGAAGCTTTGAAGCTGTTTAGCCAGAAGCCCAGTTTGTTACAGCCCAAAGTGAACACTTTATAGAAGACACTGGTGAATTTCCTTTAAGCTTTCCATGTCAGATGTCTCCGGGGACCTCGGCCGCTCCCGTGGAAACCAAACAGAGCTGTTTGCTGGGGACCACTGAGGAGAGAACTGGGAATTGCTGCTGTATTTCATTAAACCACAAGACTGATGATAAAGGCTGCTGCTTCTGTGCTACGGGTACCAATTAGAATTTTCTTTATTATTATATTGTCCACAGGAAAAATAATAAAAAAGACCTGGTCCTTCTGCCCCTTCTGCTGGTTTTATGCAGTGGGAGTGTGTGGGGCTTGTGTGGCCATGGAGCCACGGGGTGGGCGCTTGTCCCAGAGGGAATTTGGGAAAGGGTCGCTATGGGTTTCTGGGATAGGAATGTATCAGGCAGAGCCTGGCTGCCTGCTCCAATGAGGAGGGAAGGTTTGGGAAAACAGAGAAAGGAACTCAAAGAGAAAGGTGCTGAAATAATGATTAAAAATAGGAGGAGGAGGAGTGGAGGAGGGAGTTTGAGGCCTGCCAAAATTTTTAAAGGGAATTTGTAACATTTGCAGTCATTTTCCAGAAGATGGGGCCTGACAGGCTTTCCTCCCCTTTCCCAGGGTTGTAAATCTCATTTAATCTTTGCTTCCATCTCTCAAAAAAAGATACAACTCCAGCCATGTCTTCTGTGCTCGCTGCAAATCTGAGCATCAAAATCCCTGTTTCCTACTGTTCCCAGTGCTCCCCAGATACTGTGGACATTTGGTTCCCACATGGTTTTCCTGGAATTTGGGCTAAACCAGGCAGCTTAGCCTGGCTAAGCTTGGCCAGGAAGAGCAGTTTGCCCACAGGCACTGCTGCATCCCTCTCCAGCATCCGGAAATTCCAAGAGCAGCCGCTCTGACCATCGGAGCTTCAGGATCCCACTCTCCTTTGACTCGAAGCTTCTTTGGTATCTGGTTTCTTCATCCCTCCCCGCAACAGGAAGAATCTCTTCTGGAAGGAGTTTTCAGGAGACTTTCTCATTGTCGTGCAGCCAGTTGGACTTGGAGTAAGGATCTGGTGGATAATGAGCCAGCAGGGACTTGGTGTGAGCAGCTGCTGCCTCCACCGAGGAGTCACCTGCAGCTGAGGGCTTTGAGTTAAAATCCAGCCTTTAAAAACTTCTCCTTTGGGGCCAAATAGATTTTTCTTCCCAAGATTTTGACCCAAGGTAGGCAACACCCAGATGTTCTGTGCGGACTCCAGCAGCTCCATCATCTCGTGATGTTTGGAGAGAAGCAACGCTGGGGATGTTGCAGAAATTCCTAGCTGAAAAAAGTCCTGCTCCATGTGGGGTCCTGAGGGGCCAGAGGGTGGAGGAGCCAAAGGAAAGGGGCAGATTGTGGCTGGCTCCTGGAGGAGCACACAATGGACACCCTCCAGCCACGGCCACCTTTCGGATGCTCTTCAGCGTTCAGCAGAGCCAAACTGCAATAAAATTACTGGAGTATTTTATCTGCTTAGTTTAAGTTAATTTCAAAGCAATTGGGTACAGGCTGTTGATTCTGCTGGGGTGGCTGCAAGCCTGAGAGATGCACAGTGAAGTGAAATTGTACCAAAAAGCTGCTGTGAGACCTTGTCAGCTTTTACTGCCGTCAAACCCCTCCATCCTGGGGGCAAATGGGGAGGGAGGGGGCCCAGATGGGTCTTTAATAAAGGATATGCAAAGCAAATTTGCCTCACATTTTTCTCCCTGTACAATATCGATGTCTGATTTCATTTTCTTGGAGAAGGAGCATCAAGAATCATCACAAATCGGGGCTCTACAGTGTGAGCAGATGAAGTGGTTTTGCCAAAAAATCCTCCCAGTCCACATCTCAAAGGGGTTAAAAAGATTTGGGGGCTATTTAGGGCATCTCCAGTGTGGTGAGGAACTTACACAGACCAGGTGGGGTCTCCCTCAATTTTGGGGGTATTTAATAAGGTTTTCCTCTCTGATTTCAGCGTCTTTTGAAATTCCTTCCAGCATCCCACAGCAATGTTGGGACAGTGGAGCAGGGAGTGAGCTGGCAGCATAAACCTTTAGAATAAACCCTCAAACCAACAAGTTTCCAGGAAGTTTATTTTTAAACTTGATATTTGAGGCTAAATTTAGTAGCAAAAATCAATTTGTCTCCCTCTCCTCCCGGAGCATTAAGAGCATCTCCTGCTGCTGCTCTGCAGCCCGGGCCTTGCCGGGGAATCGCTCTCGTTCCCCAGGAAAGCTGAAGGTTAAGAGGTGCTCCAAGATCCGGCTGACATTTCCAGACATGCCCAGGTAAGTGGAGCAGGAGAGCAGTGCTGGAGAGCGGAACCCAACGGCTCATCCCACAGACAGGGCTGGAAAAGGGCAGGAAAAGGGGAAAAATCAACCCAAAGAGGGGAAGCAGAGCTGGGAGTTGTCCCTGAGGTGGGGACAAGGACAACTCCAAGCTTCCAGGGTTGGTTTTTCCCCTCCTTTGCTTCCCTGAGCTCATCCAGGAGCTGCTGCCCAGGGTTCCTCCAGCATCGCTTCCCACAGCAGCCGGAACTTTTAGTTCATAAATTATATATGGATTTTGATTGGATTTGATTTGATTTCTTTTGAGGCAATGGGTTGGAACAAGGGGCTCCTGACACGCTGTGTGTGGCCTGGTCAGAGGGACAGGGCTGTCCCTGCACTCTGTGTGTGTGTGTGTATGGGGGTGTGTATATATACACACAAATAAAAATATATAAATAAAATGTACATAATAAATATAAAAAATAGAAACTTAAAAATGTAGGGATAAAAATTATAAATAGCTATGAAATAGAAATTAAATATATTATGAATATGAAGTATGGAAGATGTGTAAATATATAGATAAAATTTATATAATATAAAAATTATGTAATAAAAATAATAAATTATTATATTAATTATATGGAGCATGCAATTTTTATAATAACATAAATATAGGTATATAACATATAAAATATTAAATTTAAAATATTTAAAAGTATATATAAAATATATCTTAGCTATAGATAAAAATAAGCATAAAATATGTAAGAATAAAATGTATATTTAATATAAATTATAATAATTTGTTATTGTAATAATTATATAGTATAATTACTATAATTATTATTCATTAATATAAATTATAAGGCTATAAATTTCTATTAACACTCTGTCTGCCCGATGTCCCCCCTTTCCCTCCCCTCGGTCCCCGCTCGGTTCCCCCCGGTGCTGCCGCCGGTCCCGGAGCGGCCCTGCGAGCACCGCGCGGCGGCGCCACCGAGCCGAGCACCGGGAGAGGGTGGGGGACAAGGGACACCGGGACCGGCTGGAACCGGGCGCCGGGACGGGCTGGCACGGGACATTCACACAGAGGTGGCACTGGGCACCAGTTACAGGCTGAAACTGGGCACTAGAATGGGCTGGATAGACGGGCAATAGTCGCCAGTTTGGGCTGGCACTAGGCACCAGTACAGGCTGGCACTGGTCACCAGAAGGGGCTGGTATCAGGCACCAGTTTGGAGGTTCAGTATGGGCTGGCTCTGAACCCCAGTATAGGCTGGCACTGGGCAGTGGTGTGGGCCCGTATTGGGGCAGGCACTGGTCACCAGTACAGGCTGGCACTGGGCAGTGGTGTGGGCCCGTATTGGGGCAGGCACTGGTCACCAGTACAGGCTGGCACTGGACAGTGGTGTGGGCTCGTCCTGGGCACCAGTATGGGCAGGAACTGGGCACCAGAACAGGCAGGAGTATTGCCCAGTTCCCCAGCGTCCCGTGCTGCCACACCGGGCTGGGACCTGCCCAGCGGGACATTCCTGGGGGGAAAAACCAGGTATGGGGACACCCCCGGGAGTGCTGCCCCCCCAGCCCCCTCCCAGGCCTAGCCAGGGCCGCAGGGTGCAGCTAATTAGGGGCTAATTGTATTAAGCCGGAGCAGCACTAAGGCAATTGTCGGCTTATCCTGCAGAGACAGCGACCCCCCCATTGCTGCCGGGGTGACCGGGGAGGGGTCAGACACACGGACTTGGGGCCTGATCCAGCCCGACCCCCCCCAGTCTGCCCTGGTGCCTCCCATCATTGCCCACCCCCTGCCTGCTCGAGATCTCGCCCTCCCCCGGGGCGTTAATTAGCCCAGCGCTAACGAGGGGCTGATGGGGCGGAGGGAGGGCCTGCAGGGAAACAGCCCCCCGGGGCTGGCGACCCCCCCAGCCCGACCTATCCCCACTGCTGCCGGTGATTACCGAATTAACCGGCGCCATCTGAGCCCGTCTGCTGCCGGGATGTGGGTCAGGGATTACCCCTCTCCGTGCCCCCCAGCCTGGTCCCGGCTCTCCCTGAGCCCAGCACCCACGGCTGCACCCGGGAGCATCCCCCGGTGCTGCCATCCCGATCCCGGCAGGCAGAGGAAGGAGGTTCAGGCGGCCGTAATAAATACAAGAAAAGTTTATTGAAAAGAAAAACATGTGGGGAGGGGGCAGCAGCCCCAGCCCGGGGTAATAAATAACAACCTGGGGAGCACCAGCTTACAAAATATGGCTCTGGGCAGGAGGGTCCTGCAGGGTCCCCAGCGAGGCTGGTGGGGGCTGCCGGGCACCTCGGGAGGGGCTTAGGGGGCCCAGCCCCCCGGCACCCCCGGGCACCTGAGAAGGGGCTGCCCCAGGGGACAGCTGGGGCTGCTGGACAGTCCCAGCCCCAGGAGGGACATGGGAGCAGCCCCATCCCTGCCTGTCCTGAGAGCCACCACAGCCACGGCAGCGTCCCCAAGCCGGGGGCACCGGCTGCGGGCAGGGGCTCAGCACCACCTGGGGCACCCCGGGGCGGGTGCCCCGGTCACATCCTGTCCCCATCTGGGGCTCAGGCCAGGATCTTCTGGGGGATCTCCACTGAGGCTTTGATGAAGATGGCGTTATCCCGCACGTAGTTCCGTTTCCTGATGTCCTCATGGGAAATGAACTTGGGGTAGCCGAAGCCCAGGGTGCTCTCGTCCAGGGAACTGCGTGAGGCTCCCGGCTTCTGGAAGTTCTTCCAGTTGGGGTCGGGGTGGAAGGTCTCGGTGATGTGCTGCGGCTTGGAGAGCGAGGGGTCGCTCTGGTCCAGCAGGGAGAAGGTGACGCGGTAGGAGAAGGGCCACTCCAGCAGGTTGTCGTACTCGCCCGGCAGCACACGGATGTAGACGGAGAGGTGGCTGCTCTCCCCGCATCCGTTGCCGTTGAGGAAAGCCGACACCTGGAGCTTGTAGCCGTACTTGTGGGTGTAGAACGGGGGGCTGAAGAACTCGTAGTTGCTGCGGGTTTTGGCCTCCTGCAGCTTGCGGGCGTAGTCGGCAATTTTCCAGATCAGGATCCCGTCGCTGCTCACCGACAGCTCCTCCACATCCCGGCGCAGCTCCAGGATCTCCTGCCGCTGCCGGCTCACCAGGGCACACACCATGCCCAGGTGGGCCTTGGTGCTCTCCTCCAGGTGGCGGCCCATGGCCAGCTTGGGGCACTGCAGGGACAGCGGGACCATCAGCAGGAGGGTGCCAGGGACAGCTTGGGGACACGGGGCAGGAGAGAAGGGTGCCGTGGGGATAACATGGAGATGTCATTGGAGCATGGTACTGGAGCAGGATGGCACAGCGTTGTCACGGGGACACGGGGGTGGCACAGGGACACCTGGCTGGGGTGGCAGGGGGACACTTGGGTGGCAAACACAGGGGTGAGGCAGGACAAGGACCGTGGAGCCACATGGATGGGACTGAGCACAAGGGATGGGACAGAAGCAGCGTGGGGATATTGTGGGGCACAGGTGTGACATGGTGGGGACAGCACCCCATGCCCAAGGAGATCAGGGCAGGTTGGTCACAGGGACACACTCACCCGGTGCTTGCAGCCAGCTTCCTTGAAGGGGCACAGCAGCATGGCAGTGTTGCAGCTCTCCTTGAGGTGCGTGGGCACATCCTCCCGGGCGATGCTGGGCGTCCCACACTGGTTGGGGCAGGGCACGGGGTACCGGGGACACTGGTACTGGTGGTTCTGGGGAGGGACAGTGGCTGTCAGCCAGGGCTGGGAGCCGGCAGGGTGAGGGTCCCCATGGGCTCCATCTCACCTGGATGGTGTCGAAGACAAACTCCTTGGCGCAGTAGGTGCAGGGCTGGGTGCGCTTAGGGCACTCGGTCAGGGTGTGCTGGGACAGCAGGCGCCGCATCATGCGGGCCCCACACTTGTTCTCGCAGTACACACTCTCCTGGGGACACGTGCCCTGGTGGCCCTGGGGACCATGACAGCATCATCACCCTCTGGCTGCCCTCACCAGCCAGGCCTGACAGGGATGGGGACACACAGTGCCTCCACGGCTAGAGGGCACAATGACCAGGAGCCCACATATCCATGTCCCCGTCATGATTTGTCTCCCATAGTGTCCCCACACCCAGGCTGTGTCCCCACAGTGCCCTGCAACCCATTGGGGTGCCCACACATCCTGGCTATGCACTCACAACACCCCCACCACAGCCATGCCCCCCATGGCATCCTGGCCAGCTCTGTCCCCCACAGTGTCCCCCCCCAGTGCCCACCTCAAAGGCCTCCCCAGTGAAGTCGCTGGCGCAGAACTCGCACTTGACCCTGCGCTTGGGGCAGCCGTGCTGGACATGCTCGGGGAGGTCACGGCGGCTCAGTTTAGCGCTGCACCGGTTGGGGCAGGGGATCACATTGAAGCCACAGGTGCCGAGATGGGCCTGGGGGACACACGGATGGTGAGGGGGAGCCCATGGGGTAGAACTTGGCCCCCCTCATCCTCCCAGATCCTACCTGGAGGTGCTTGATGAGCCCGCTCCAGCGGCAGCCCTCCTCGCTGTGGATGCAGCGGATGGCCAGGCTCAGCACCTGTGCCTCCAGCTCGGGGTCAGGGTAGATCTGGAGGGGCAGCAAGGGGGTATCAGCATCCTGCACCAGGCTGTGGGGTCTCACAGCCCCCAGCACAGCCTGGCTGGGAGCCCTGGGCACACTGCCCAGGGCCGGATCCCCCCCAGGCACACCAACAAGCGTCCTTTGTCGGCAGCGGGTTTCCGCTCTCTGGCCCTGCAGCACAAAGGGCTCTTGCTTCCGCCTGGGCGCCCGTGCCAGGCCGGCGCGGCTGTGCCAGGCGCTGTGCGGAGCCTGGGGACGGCCCCTTGGGGGGGGATCTCCCCTTGGAGCAGGGTACCCATCCGTGTGCCAGGCTCACCTTGGCATAGTCCAGGGGCAGCTGGTCCTCCGGGCACTTGAAGACGCCTTCGCTGCAAGACACAGAGGGGTCGGGATCACTCGGGGCTGGGGAGGGGCACATCAGCAGTGACACAGCCACGATGTCCCACCGTGTCCCCGCCATCCCTTCGCAGAACATTGGCGCTGTCCCTCCACTGCTGAACACTCACCCCATACCAAATCCAGCCATCACCCTGAGGGAGTTCTAATCCTGCTCCATCTGTCTGAGCTGGGAAATGCCCCCGCCAGACACCCCCCAAGGCAGCCCCTCACCCCCCCAGCCTGGTCCCCAGGAGCCTGGGCCAGCCGCCGCGAGCATGGCACCATCTGGAGCCCCGGCAGCCCCGTGCCCGTCCTGTCCCCTGGGATTATGGAGGGTGCCGGTGGCTGGCCAGGAGGGGGCCGGCAGGGGCCAGGGCGTCTGCAGCCCCAGGTGCCGGGCCCTGGGGAGGTGGGGGAGGGCAACAGCTGGGCACCAGATGTGCAGCCCTGATGCATGGCCCTGGGGCTCCTGCTCCACAGGAAATGGCCCCATCAGCCACCACGGTGAGTCAGGACAGGGGAGACAGGCAGCCGTTCTGGAGGGGTCCCCATCCTGCTGGGCCCCAGGATGGGGTGATCCTCCCGAGAGCTGTCCCTGAGGTGGGAAGGGCCCTGCTCAGCCCTGGCCTGCAGAGGAGTAGCATGAAGTGGAGACAGGGACGCAGCTGAAGAGGCAGCTGCCCTGTGACAAGGCTGGCCAGGAGTCACCATCACCTCTGGTCCCCACACTGCTGTGCCCAGGGGCAGGGTCCATGTACCATCCCCGATGGACACTGGGGTGGGAAACCACAGGTGCTGCCTCCAGGGATGTGCAGCAGGAACACAAAGGGACCCTGTGGCTCTACTGTCCCTGTGGTGGCACTGGAGGAGGCTGCACAACCCCTGTGCCCATCTAATCACTGCAGGCCCTTGGCAGGCATTGCCGTGGCCTCGACCAGGGCTGCCAAGTGGATGCGAGATGCCGGGACGGAGCCAGCAGTGCCGCCTGGCACGCGCTGGCCTGGGCTGCCCGGCCATGTCCCCTGCGGCCACCATCCCCGTGCTGGGGTGCAAATGAGCCCCAGGAACCACAGCCCAGTGGGGCGTGGGGTGTGATTCACGTGGGGCACGGCTGCAATCACATCTGCCACGTGCCCACGCTGTTTATTGCAGGTGGTTTTGCAGGAGTCATCAGCCGTCCTCCGAGATAAGGAGTTCCCATGACAGGGCCGGGCACCCAGCCCTTCCCGGGGGACCCATGGCACGGCCCCGTGGCTGGCATTGCCCCGTGGCGTGGCTGGGATCACTCTGCTGCCTTTCCAGGGCTGTGCCTGCACCCCGTGCACGGTGTTGGGGTGCTGGGGCTGGTGGGGAAGTGGGACGACGACCCGAAGCCAGCGCCTAATCCCCGACAAAGCCTCCCCATTCCTCACGCTTGGCCGGGCAGGGAATGTGCTGAGGCAGCACCCGGGGGGACCGTCCTTGCCTCTGACCTTCACGGCGTGTTGGGGCACGGCGAGGTGACAAGGCGGGGAACCCCAGCATCTCCCGGCACTCCCCGGCACCCCCTTCCCAGCACTGCAGTACGGCTGGATGGCTCAGCCCATGGGATCCCCAAACTGACCTGGGCAAACGGTGTGTGCTCGGTGGGGGGACCCCCGCGTCCATTCTCCCCGGCGGAGCGGAGGTGCAGGGGGGAAAAGGTGAAGGGGTGGGGGGCAGATACGCTCCCACACGTGCCCCGGGGAACGCCCGGTTTCACAGAAACCGGCCCCGCTGACGGTGGTGCCCGGGAGCCGTCCCCGAGCGAAGGTCGCCCCGGCGGGAAAAGGCGGGGAAAGGCCCGGGGTGACGCTTGTCACCGCCCGGGGAGAGCACAGGCACCCCCCCGCCGTGCCCCGCGGGACCCCCGGCACCGCGCCGAGTGCGGGAACCGGGACAGCACCGGCCCCGCACGTTCCCCCGGGCTGCCGGCACCGGGGGTTCCAAACCGCAGCGGTGGGAAGAGGCCCCGGCTCCTCGCTCCCGGCCAGCGCACACGGCCGGGGCGCGCTCACCCGTGGGCGCGGGGGCACCGGGGTGTCTGTACAACCCTCCCCAAAAACACCCCCGGCCACTTCCTCCGGCGGGGACGGGGCAGGAAGGGGTTAAGCTCGAATCTCGAAACTCGCAGCTCCGGGCTTCACCCGGCCCTCCTCTTCCTCCTCCTCCTCACCGAAAGGGGCCACGGGCCGCTGCACCCGCGGGGCGGCTGTCACGGGCTGGGCGCGCCCCGCACCCCCTCCCTGCCCCGGGGCACCACCGGGCACCCCGCACCTTTCCCCGGCCCGAGGCATCCCTGGCTGCCCCGCGCCTTTCCCGGGGCACTCTGCGCCTTTCCCGGCGCACTCCGCATCTTTCCCCGGGGCACACCGCTGCCGTTCCCCGGCCCGAGGCGCCCCCGGGCACCCCGCATCTTTCCCCACGGCACCCGCACCCCCAGGCACCCCGCGCCCCTTCCCGGGATATCCCGCCTTCCCTCCCGGGCCCGGGGCATCCGCACCCCCGTGCTCCCCGCACTCCGACACCGGCCCACGGCACCCCGCACTCCTCTCCGGGGTACCTCGGGACACCGCAGCCGCGGGGCCGGCGGCGGATGGGGGAGTGGCGGGGAGCACTCGCTGCCCCGCGGGGTGCGGAACCCCGGATCGGGCGGTGCGGGGGTGCGTGACCGGGGTACGCCACGGAGGAAGGGCTGCGGGGACTAACGCCAGGTCGAGTGGCCCGTGGGGTGATGCGGGGTCTCACCTGAGGAACTCCTGCAGGCAGGTGTCGCAGAAGCGGTGGCCGCAGGTGGAGACGCGGACGGGCTCCCGCATGGGCTTCCCGCAGAGCGGGCACAGCACCCGCCGCCGGGGCCGCTCCAGCAGCTTGTAGTCGTAGCCCGGCATCCCGCCGCCTCCCCGCGCCCGCCGCCGCCGCCCCGCGCCCGCTCGGCTCCGCGCTNCCGCCCCGCCGCCGCTGCCGCCGCACGGGGGGAGTGAGCGGTGCCGGCACCCCGGGGGCTCGGGGAGCATCACACCGGGGACAGCCCCGCCAAGGGGTTTGGGGAGCAGGACATCGGGTACAGCCCTTCTGGGGGGGTTTGATACCCACCGCACTGCAAACAATCATCTCAAGCGCCTGCGACCCTCTGCACTGGGAACAATCACCCCAGCAATTTGGGGAGCATCAACATCACATCTCACACGGCCCCCTCACCCACTGCAGCCTCCCCTGGCCCAGGGCTGGGCTCTAGGGGCACACGCTGTGCTCTCCTCGCTGACCCTACATGCCCTCCTTGTCTCAGAGGTGTCCCAGGGGTGCCACACTCCTGCAGGCAGCCTGGGGCCACAGCTGTGCCCCTGAGCGAGGCTGGAGGTGGGATACAGCTCCCAAACCCGCTCCGACTACAGAGAGCAGCTCGTGTCCCAGCCATCACCACAGCAGGACACGGGGGGCTGCCCTGTGCCCCCCATGCCGCAGAAACAGGGGGACACACTCCTGTGGCTTTGTCTTGGCTGGGAGCTCACGCCCCAGGCTGCAGCCAAAAGCCTCCCTCCAGCCACGGTTTGTAACTGAGCAAGAGCCCGGAGGAGGGAGAATAAAAGCAAATCTGTCTGGCTCCAGCCCCCTCGTCACTCTTTCAGAAATCAGAGCAGCATATGGGAGTATTTGCCCCTTTCCCCAGAGATGGAGCCGAGCAGATGACAGGCTGTGAGCATGTGTTAGTCCCACCAACGCTCGCTCCAGCCAGCTTCCCATTAAGGGCGGCAGTTGCTCCAGACCCAAATGTTAGCAGTTTTCAATTAGCAAATGGCAGAGGAGAGGGATTCCTGGGGGACACGCTGAGCAAGTCGAGCTCTATCACTTGTCACTCAAGGAGCTCACGTTACCCTTCTCCCCGAGAGGCTCTGCTTAAAACAAAACCCTGCAGCAGCCCGGGGGGGAGGCAGCCCGCTCGCTGCCAGAGCTGCCAGGGAGGGGATGGCTGGCTCGTTTCTGGGGTTACCCTGAGGGATGGCAGGTTGTTCTGAGCTGCACCGGGGCTCCCAAAGATCAGGGAACCTCGTACTGGGGTATACTGAGCTTGAGCCGCCATCAGCAGGGGATTTTCTAAGAGACGCTGCTCGGGTGATGGAGAGCACTGAGCTAAACTTTAACCAGCTCCCGCTGATACTGGAAACCCGACAGGTAAAAACAAGGGACAGTGGGCAACTGTACGGGGAGCAGTGGGGAGCAAGAGGCACCTCGAGCTGGCGTTGAGGTGCTCCCCGGCCGGGTTTGCTCAGAGCTGTGGCCCCCCCAGGGCAGGATCTACCAGCAGCGCCATGGTCCAGCTGGTTCTGCCGCTCTGTGCCAGCACAGCCCCGGGCCAGGCTGTCTCCAACAGGAGACAGGCACTACCCCGACACTGTCCCTGACACACTGTGGCCTGGCCCTGGCTAAAAACTGTCCCTGGACACCACAATGGGACAAGGTTCAGGCCAAAAGGACAGGTCCTTGGTATCCTGGGGGTGATGGGACTCCAAAGACAGGACACATTAGTCCTGTAAACACAGGCAGCCTGTGCCTCCGATGACAGCCATGAAACAGCCGACTTTTATCATTATTTACTGCTTCTCTTTGATGTTTTTAAAATTATTCTTCCCTAACCTCACTGAAGAGCATCTCTGCTAATTAGCCAGGAGCTGACAAAGCCATCAGAAGATGCTGGCTGTGCCGGCAGGGCGGCTGGGAGGTGTCAGACCCTGCAAACAAAGATCCCTCCTTTTCCCCTCTCCCCAAGCAAAGCCCTCCCCGCACTCAACATCACAGCCAGGCATTTGTCTCACACAAAGGCGACACTCAGGGCAATTCCCTTTGTGGAGGTGATATGTTCCCTGTCCCCCATGATGGGTCACTTCTTGAACCCATCTGGGCTCGGAGAGGCCTCTTGTCCTCTTCCCCAGCCCCTCCCTGCTGCTCCATCCCTCCGCCTTGTATTTAATTCGAACTGGAAGGACAGAAAACCGACGCTCCAGCTTCTAAAGAAGTTAAGGTGGAGCCTTTCGCCCCGGGGAAAGGAGTGGGGAAGAGTCCTCTCCTGGCTTCTGGGGCCTCTTGGAGGGCAGGGGTAAGGGATCGAGGGAGACGGACAGAGGGACAGCAGCCGCACGTCCTGCCCAAAGCCTCGTGGGAATGAGGATACGACCTCGGCAGAGGTGCCGGAATCAAAACAAATCAGCTCCGGGATCAGCAGGCAGTTAGAGCTGTTTCCTGCTACAGTAATGGCCCCAAGTCAGCAGGATCTTATTTGGGACAGGGACAGCCTTTCCCTGGGTGACAATGGCCAGAGGGGACCCGCACCAGGATGCACAAGGGACCAGGCAGCGTCATCCCACATCACCTCCCCTTCCCGCTCCCCTCCGGCCCTGCCTTTCCTTAGCAGGAAGAGCCGCGGGCACACTGATCCACCAGCAGTTCCACAGAACACAGGAACAAAACGAGGATAAAGGGAGAAGCCCTGAGACCTGCAGATTTCACCGGGAGCTTCTGCAGGGAAACAAAGCAGCAGACGTGAGGAATGCAAGTGGCCTGTTTGCCCGGGCTGCTCTCTGCCTCCGGCAGTGCGGACATGCCTCGGCTTGTCCTTCCAGGAGCTTTTGTTGCTCGGGGCTGGGGGCCTCTTTGTTTCCTTTACCCTTTCGCCAGGCTTGGTCACAGCCCGGTATTAAATTATTCAAATGATTTCGCTGGGCTTCACAGCTGAACTCCTGCGCGGGGAGCCCAGGCTGCGAAAACCCAAGCCTAGGACAAATCCCGAGCCCAGGAAAAATCCTAGCCCAGGACAAAGCGTGCTGGTTCACACTGGTTTCCCCATTCTGCAGAAAAGGATTGCAATGTTCAAGCTGCTGACACCTCCAGCCTCAGAACTGCAGTGCAAAGGTGTCATTAAACCATAAAACCTTCACCTAACACCAGTACACTGATATGAAAAGGGAAAAGGGGGGGCTGCACCCCTGGATTTGGCAGCCCCGCTGCAGCAGGAAGAGCTTGGTTGCTGGTGCAGTTGCATTTTGGTGCCACCGCTTACAAGACAACGGCTTTCAGACCTTTGTCCTCCCTACTGCTGTCCCAGCCAGCCCTCAGCCCTGGCAAGGCTGCAGCAGGAACACCAGCCCCTTCCTATGGGATGTGTTTGAATGTGGAGTTGGGTGAGGGGAGCCCTGAAAGCTCAGCACAACACAGGCAAGAGAAATCTGATGCTGGAAGGAGCTGGAGCTGCTGCCAGCTCTGCACAGGGAGGAGAAGCAGCGGCTCAGAGGGGTTTTGAGGCAATTGAGCCCAGCCCTGCAATCACCCGGGTGCCCAGGTTGGTCTGGGAGGGGAAAGCACCTTCCCCGACACCGGGCTGAGCCGTCCCTGTAACCTGCAGCACAAAGAGAGTGCCAAAGCACTGGCAGAACCTTTGAATTCCAGTCGGCTTCCTGGGATAGCAGGGTGTAACCGCCTGAAAAGGCAGCTCCACAAGAAACAAAAAAGGTAGGGAAAAACCCATGCACCCACCCTGCCAGGAGCCAAACAGGGAGGCTGTGTCTGCAGCCAGGGCTGCACACGCCTCTCCCAGCCGGACGGGACCTGCTCCCTTCCCCAGCCGGAGCCTGCGAGGGGAGGGAAGAAAGGGCAGGAGACCTGCAGAAATTCATTACCTTCCACATGACAGAGGGATCAGTTGGCTTCTACCAGAGCCCGTCGAGGTTTCCCTCATTGAAAACAGGAAAGAATCACGAAAATAATTAGAGAGATTTCATCTCAGCCAGCTTATGAAAGCACCGACTTTATACACAACAGATTGGCAACAGCACAAAGATGGATGTGAAAGGCAAGAGCATTTGCAATGTCAGACAGATCAGAGACAGAAGCTCATCAAAAAATGGCCCAGGGCAGATGTAAGTTATAAAAAGAAAAGAAAAGGAAAAAAATAAAGGAAAGGAAAGGACCCTTCTGGAGACAAAAACGTGACTCTTGTCCATAACACATGGATGTGCCCCTCCTGCCCACAAAGATCCCTGGTTAAAACTCATCAGCTCCCTGGGAAAATCTGGGTTAAAAAACTTCCAGTACTGACAATCACTGGCTGTGTTTTGCTGCCTTCCTTAGCTCAGCTGGGAGCCAGTGAGCCGGTCAGCAGCAGGACTGAGGGGCCTGAGGACAAATGTCAGCTGGAGGATCCTCCAGCAAGCTCCTGGGGCCAGGGGAGGCTGTAATTGGAAAGCTCCAGGCGGCATTTGGGGAAAGCTGTTGCAGCACAGGGAGGCTGCTCGTGCAGAGCTCGGCCAGCCGTGCAGGCAGGACCCTCCGAAGTGTGCTCAATAAATGGGTGAAATGTTTTAGGGGGGGATGGGAAAGGACAGACTTCTCTAATTAGCAAAGAGGTTTGCATTTAGTCACCCAGCACAGTGCCTGGGGCCCTGACTCCAGACGCTGCTGTGCAAAGGCTGACAGCTCTCTCAGACATGGAGCTGTCAGCCTGGGCTTTGTAACCAGAAACAGTTTCCACAGAGGAAAACAACCTCTGTGCTCCTCACCCTTCCACACAGGCACTTCCAGCAGGGAGGGGAAGAGCCACGGTGTGACCCCCTGAAGGCACACCAGAGCTCTGGGAATGCCCACCCCATGGCACATCCAGGGCAGTGACTCTGAGGCACTGGAGGTTCACAGTGACGATTCAATAAATGAGACCAGCTCTGGTTCCTTGGGAACCATCGTTAGGAGTTGTCTGTTTCCAGACTGCTGCCTTCGGAGTGCAGCTGAGGAGCTCTGGAGCCTGGCGTGTGTCTGAGCCAGGCCACTGTGGGCAGCAGGAAGAGCAGGATGTGGCCGCTCTCACTCACTGGGAAGGCGACTCCTCCACAGCAGCTGAAACACAAAGGGTAAAGACCAAGATTTAGCTAGAAGCCCCACCTTGATGAAGCTGCAAGAAGCCTTCTGCCCCTGACAGGCCTGACACCCAACAGATGGGCACCACAATCCCTGTCCCCTTCCCTACAGGAAGCCACTGCAAAGCCTCAGCGGTGGCACAAGTGAGGCAACGCCCAGCACACAGAGCCCAAGCAGGACGAAATGCAGTCTCTTGAGGCTTGTGCTCTCCTCCTCCTCCTCTCCAGCCTGGCTTCTCCCAGTTACTCTGTGTTTGCAGTGGGATTGAGAGAAAGGTGCAGCAGCAGCTCATGATAACCTGGGCAGCAGCCCAAGCCAGTCAAAAGCAGAGTTGGTCCCATGGGAGGAGCAGAACAGCCGCCCCAAAGGTGGAGCATGGCTTCCCTGTGCCAGCACCCTCCCGGGCCAGATCACAGCCAGAGCTGACAGCAGCAATGACATCACATGTGTCACCGGATCTCGTGTTCTCGCTGGAGAAATTTCCAGGCAGATTGAGCTGTGTGAAAGCCCAAAGTCAGATCTCAGCTCTTTACAGAGCTCTTGATGCTTTTTTGCATGCTGGCTGCTGAGGGATGCTGGGGCAGGCAAGGCTGCTGCCCTCACACCGCTGAGTTTGCACTCCCAGTAGTGGGACAGGACGAGGTTTTGGGCAGAGGGACAGCAGTGTCTGTTTCAACTACACACTCAGTTCCTGCTCTTATAGTGCTGCAGGTGAGAGCCCACAAACCAGCTGCCACAGAGCGCGGGGCGACTCCAGCAGCGGAAGGGGAGAGCAGTATGCAGTCTTCCTGCAGAAACAAAACCCTTTTACTCCCATGACAAATGCCCTGCTTGTTCCCGAGCCTGGGGACTCAGCCATTGGCCATTCCCCGTCCTCTTCATGTGGCAGCACACATCACATGAGAGCTGGGCACTTGCAGGGGAGAACGGGAGCCAGGGCCGATTCCGCTGTGCAGGGGCCATCAGCCGGGCCTCCTCCCCTCCGGGCTGTAATTAGCTTCCTTGAAGTGGGCTGGGACTGGAATCCCTCAGCCCAGGCTGAGGCCATAATCAGCCCAGCAGAGGAGGAAGAAAGGCCCCTGCAGCAGTCTGGGCCAGGCTCCCATTGTACACCCAGGCAACGGAAGGGCAGGTCACACCACGGGCACGTTTTAACCACGCCGTGATGCTGCCTTTGGCCCGAGCAGAGAGGAACCACAAAACCATCGCTATCTTTTCCAAACCACAATGGAAAGGCAGCAGCCAAAATGACGCCTCAAATCTCAGCTTCTATTTCAGCAGCATCAATTAGAAAACTGCTCTTTTTGGATACTCTTGTGGACCGCTGGCACGCCAGCTCCCTGCCGGCTGCAGCTTGGCCAGCCTACCTGTCTGGGAGTGCACGAGACAGCCTCTGCCATCCCTTTGCTCCCCTAGCCCAGTGGGAGAGGCAGTGTCACAGAGCTGAAGTGCAGAAGGGGGATTATTTTGGGCTTGAAGTTATTTCTATTCATCTCCAGCTCGAGAAGGACTAGAATAACACAGAGCTTACGTGCCAGGGTTACTCGGCACAGCTCCGGTCACAAGGCGTTGTGTCTGGCTGGGCCCTCACGGCAGGAATCACAAAGACAAAGCCTTTACTCACGCTTTACTGCCAGCAGCGTGTTCCCGTGGCAGCAGGCTACCGAGGTCACCAGGTACGGATGTGTCTCCTCCAGCTGCACTGGCCTTGGAACTCCTGTTTCCTCGTCCTTCCTGCCCAGGCGTCCCCTAGCTCCTTTCCCCCACGTGCACACCTCGCCGTCTGCAGAGGGATGCAAACACCTTGCTGCTCACCTGCCTTGGCCACAGCACAGCCTGAGGTCAGCCAGGGTCTGCTGCAGCCCAGGACATGAGGGCTTCAGCCTCACCTGCTCCGATGGCCACGGTGAAGGCATCCCCACAAGCCACCACGGTGACCTTCATCGTCTCGAGCCCCACAACCAGGTGGGGCACGCGGCTGTTGCGGCTGGAGTTGGTGCCCAGCTGCCCGTGCTGGTTGCTCCCAAAGGTGTAACAGTGGCCAGAGGCTGACAGCAGAGAGGAGAGACACAACTGGGTGTCACTTGGGACACACTGAAACCCCTGAAGCATCCTGCTGGGCATCCTGCTCCACAGAGAGCACACAGAGAGCAGGGTGTCTCTTGAGAGACTGCCCACAGGAAACAGGCAGAAGGAAGACGGGGAAAATGCAGGTGTCCCCCTTCTCAGAACTGGGGCACACAGCCTCACCTGTGACAGCAGCTGAATGTGCTGTACCGATGTCAGCACACACGATGGGCTCTTGGTTCAAGGGGGCTGACTGGGCACACACAAACACAGTGGCCTCCTCCACCTGGTCCTCTGGGAAGGGCTCCTCTGCCAAGCTGATCCGGTCTAGGCCCAGCTTGTTACACCTGCACAGGGAAAATCTCAGGCTGAACGCAGCCTGGCATGGACAGCCCAGAGACACATCTTGCCCTGGCAGCGTGATGCTGAGGGGTAGGATCACACAGGGATGTCTTCTGGGGCCCCTGGCTCAAGACAAGGATAGGCCCAGGAGGGTAAAATGTGGAGCACAGACCCTCACCCCTCTTACCTGTTGCTCCCACAAGCAAGTATCTGGTTCTTCACTGTGAGGACCATGGAGGAATCGATGCCACAGATGACCCTCTGAGCCTCGTGCTCCAGAGGGACTGTGACCTGCTGGGGGGAGTTGTGGCACTCCAAGGTGCCCAGCCCAAGCCGACCTGGCAGGAGGAACAGAGCAGGGAACAGCTGATGGCAACACACACCCTGAGCACAGCCCCACCAAGAGCAGCACTGACACAGCTGCTGCAACAACCCAGCCCGGGATCCCAGAAAGCAGTGAAATCCAAAGCATGGGGGCCCTGGTATGCAGCAAAACAGCTGCAGCTCTTCCACACCCACCCACCCTGGCACATCTGGAGGGGACTGTGGGCAAGCAGGGCCAGGAAGGGCAGTGGAACAGGCACAAGCCCTGTTCTGCAAAACAAACATCTCTTACCATTATCCCCCCTGCCCCAGGCAAACACTTCGCGTTCGTTGGAGACCGCCAGGACGTGGGACGCACCACAGGCCACCTGCACCATCTCGTAGCCCAGCAGGGCCTCCACAATCTTGGGCTGGCAGGAGAAGAGCAGCAGCCGTCAGCCGAGACCTCCCAGCCTGCCCGGCTGCTCCCATCCCTCCCACCCGGCCCCCCCAGACTCAACACAGCACTGGCAGCATCCCAGTTTTCATCCAACACAAACAACAGAGAAATTTTTTTTTTTTTTGTTCCAAACAGTCTTCAAAGGGATAAGAGACTACGTGCACACAGCACAGAAGATAATGCAAACATCTCTGGGGCGGAAGAAAGCAGCCAGCACAAGAGTTTGGAGAGGGAAGAGGTTCAGCAAGGGTTGGGATTCGCCCCCCTGCCCATGTGGGGAGTGCCAGGGGCTGTGAACGCCTGCTCCGAGCAGGCAGGGGCTTGGTGCAGGATGCGTTGGCTCAAAGGCTCTTGTGCAGAGGAGCTGTGAGTTAACGGCTCAGATTCATTAGGGTGTGGAGGGACCAGGATCTCCACATTTCACCCAGCCCCTGCTGTGACCTGCTGTTAGATCTGACACCTCGCCTCATACTCATTATCTTCCTCAAGTGAAAAGCACCGTTTGTTGGGATCTGGCTGCTGCTTCCAACTGGTCTACCCTCCCCAGCCATAAGCAGGGAGCAGCTCAGCTCTGGGAGGAGCAGGAACAAATGGGCCAGCTGACCAAAGTGACAAATGGCACCAGTCCCCGGGCTCGGCTGGAAGCCATCGGCTGCTGCCACATCCGAGGCCAGGCAAGGAAGAAGCTGGAAGGGAGCAATGAACCCTCAGCCTCAGTGTTCTGAGCCAATCGGAAACACACAGCTCTTCTTTAAATACTGGCTCTTTTGAAAAATAACTTTTCTCAGTGAACCCTGGCAGCTGCAGGCCAAGAGTGAAGCAGGCAGGTGTGTGATTGGAGGCAGGCTCCAAGCTGGGAGCCTGCCAACAGCAACCACAAGGCAGCTCTTGACTTCCCCCACGCTCAAAGGGATCATTGTGTAGGGGGGGAGAGAAAGAGAGAGGCAGGTTGGGTCTTTTAAAACCCGCAGTGACAGAGAGAGGAGGGGGAGGGGGTCAGATGCCAGAGCATGCCTGGGATGCACATCCCTGGAGCTGGGATGAGCCCGCTCACGTGGCGCAGAAGCCACGATCCATCCTTTACCCTGGGGGGAGCAGCATGCCCAGCACCCTCTCCACCAACCTGGCTCACATCCGTGAAGTTTCCGTGCCCCAAACAGCCATTGCTGCCGCTGCCGAAAGTCATGATTATCCCCCTGTCTGGAGGAGCAGAAAGGAGCCTTGTCAGTGGCACACGTGAGGCCCTGCAAGGCACACGTGAGGCCCTGCGAGGCAACACAGCCCAGGGGTGGCCGTGGCTCCCAGGACATCAGAGCTGCTCTGCCTCAGAACGAGCTGCAGGGGCCACAACCCTTCAGCAGCTTCTAGGGAACTGCAGGAGCTTCCAGAGAACTGCAAGAGCTTCCAGGGAGCTGCAGGAGCTTTCAGGGAGCTGCAGCCTCACCATGCAGAAACGGCTCAACAAACAAACAGCAGTGATAAGAGTGCTGAGATAACATTGCTGCAGCTGTGTACTCAGGAGCTGTGAAGCCCGCGGCCTGTCAAGGTGTTAAAGTCACAGAGGCACTCCCTGAGCAGCTGCCCAGCAGAGGGGTGGCAGGAAACGCCACGGGAGGTAGGATAAACACATGCCCATGGAGTTTGCCCACTGCGTATCTGTCGTTTTCTGCCCTGACCCCCAGCGAAAGAGCAAACAGAGCTCCCAAAGGACCACTGGGAGGGCTTTGCTCCACAAACATGGCCTTGGACTGGTGTGTGTGCTCCCCTCCCACCCAGAACACTTCCTGGCCTGCTCTGAGGGGGCTTCAAACCCTGCCTTCCTGCAGCTTGAGAACAACCAGCCCTGACTCCTCACTGAGACAACAGTCATCACTGGTCACCGCGTGTGTCCGTGTCACGCTTGCAGAGTGTGTGACAGAGATGCTCCTCACACTGCAGTCCCCACTGTCACTTCTGGTTTCAGGTGACACCAATGCAACCAGGACAAAAAGAACAGGAGATTTCATAGAATCATAGAATAATTTAGGTTGGAAAAGACCTTTAAGATCATCTAAGTCCAACTGTTTGTGGCCCTCCTCACACCAGAGAGGCCTTTGGGACCAAGTTGACCAGTGTGGCATCACAGGAGGACCATGTCTGCCATTTCTGACCCCCACCTGATGCTACATGAGAGGCCACAGAAGACTCCATGTCACCCCAGCCCAGAGTATCTCTCTGGTTCCTCTCTGAGCAGGCTCCCCAGGCTGTCACACTGGGTTTTAGGGGGTTCTGGGATTCAGGCAGGTGAAGGCAGGAGGCAGCACCTCACCTGTGAGGCAGGCTGTGAAAAGATCACCGCAGGACACGTGTTTGATGGTCACTCCAGACTGGCCCTCCAGAAAGCGGGACACAAACTGAGGCTGGAGCTGCTCAGTGGCTCCTGGGAGAGAAGGGCCCACAGCAGCACCCACAGGAGGAGCCTGATGGAGAGAAGCCATGGAAGAGCCGGGCTGGAGAACACTGATGAACCCCTTCCCAGAGGCTTATCAGCGTTACCCACACCCTGGCTGGGTCCTGCAGGAGGGTCTGTGAGTGAGCAGAAGTGTCTTGTTCACAGAAATCACACATCCAAGCCTCCACAGCCACTGCCTGCCCCAGGTTCCCTGTCACTCACCTCCCACAGGATAAGCCTCCCGGATTTGGTGACCCCAGCCTTCTGTGTCCTGCCAGCAGAGACCTGCACCACCTCGGTGTTCAGCATGGGCAGGCGGAGAGGGGTGGTGATCCCACTGCCCCACGTGTAGATGGAGGACAGTGGGGGTGGGATTCCTGTCCTGGCTGAACCACGTCGGACACCTGTGGGGCACAGGGAAATCATTAATGTGGATCCCTGACTCTCCTCCCACAGGAAAAGTGACAACATCAGCCAGTCCAGGTACCAGCACAGCTCCCTGAGCCAGGCCAGTGCTGGTCCAAGGGGCTGCAGGGCTCCTCCAGGGCTCAGGGAGGGTGACATCTCTTAAATTACTCTCTTCAGAACCCTGAGTGCCTCTCTGACTTGTGTCATCCAAAGGAAAGGGTCCTTCCAAATGAAGCTGAGTTGAACACACCATGCCAGAACTCACCCCTCGGCCTGGCACTGCTCGCCCGTCCCCCTGTCCGGCTGTGGGTCACTGCTGGCACCGGAGCCAAGGGTTTTTCAGGCCTGCCAAACCAAAATCCAGCCTTTAATGTCCTGCAGAGCCCTGGATCACAGAATGTCTGGGCAGAGCTACAGCAGAAGCCACGGCTGAATCACTCACAGCACCACTTGGTGTTTTAAACAACCTGAGAGAGGGGAGTTGGCACCAGTTCGCTTCCCCCTGTGCTCACAACACTCTGTTTGCTGTCACTGTGATGACAAGCCCACACCTGCCATGGCACCTGCCTGGCTCTGAGCCCCTGGGCCAGGCTCAGTCAGCAGCAGCTGCACATTGGGCAGCACAGGAGAGCTGCATTGGGAAAATGTTCCTTTTAGAGCACAGAACGGAGGCAGTGAGTTGGTCAGACATGCTGTGGGCTGTGGCAGCCCCTCCCAAGGGACACTGTGGTGGCAGTGTCACTTGCCTCCTCATTTTGACGCTGCCCACGTCAGTGTAGAGGTTCAGGAGGGGCCGGATGCAGATGGCCTGGGCCATGATCTCATTCAGCTGGGGCCGCTTGGAAGGATCCAGGTTGAGCATGCTGAGGATGAGCTGGCGTAGGTCAGGGCTGTATCGGTCTGATATCGGAGCGAACGTCCCGCTCATGATCTTCAGCACTAAGGCAGGAAGGTTCTGGAGAGAAAACAAGAGGCAGACAAACAGTGGCTGGGCAGTCAGGGGCGAGGCCAAGGAGGAAGGAGCTCTCAGCACTGCCCTCTGCCTTCACACTTCCCGGCTCGCTGAGAAGTGATCCCAGCATACATTTTCACCTCTGTGAGAGGCCACGGCTCCCCGTGCTACGTGTAAACCACATCCCTCTTACCGCAGCTTCGAAAGCCCTCTTGAGGCTGGCGAGCTCGTAGAGCACGCAGCCCAAAGCCCAGATGTCACTCTTCTGGTTGTAAGGCTTCCCTTCACAGAGCTCTGGGGAGATGTAGCACGGAGTTCCCACCACCTACAAGAGAAAAATTTACCATAGTGCAGTGAAACTGGGACAGAAAGGTGAAAAGAGGAAGGCATGGTGCAGAGCTGGCTGGAACACCACCACCACCACTAAAGCTCCACAGAGCTGGGCTTTTGTTCCCTTGGCAGCAACAGCTGCCTGACAATCTCAGTGAAAAACATGAGGATTTGCCTTTCCAGTGACACATACAGTGATTGCCTTTAATTTTGCTTCTATCCACTTGAGAGAATCAGAGCCCAGAGCGCAGAGCGTGACACAAATGTCTGGTCAGATTAGCCCAGGTGGGGAAAGACACTCAAATGTCAAGCAGAGAAAGGAGATTAAGGCAGGATGGGAGTGCACAGGCAGGAATTTATTTGCCAAGGATGTGTCAGACAAGTCTGCAAACATCACCCCCAGCAGGAGCCACCCTGTCTGCTCTCACCAGTGGGCCCAGACACCCCATCCTCTCCCAGTTCTGGGCAGGTCTTTCTTATCTTTCTGCAGCCCACAGAGCCACAGCAAACTCGGGCATGAAGATATCAGCCCGTATAAATTCTAAGGAATAAAGCAGCATTGCCTAAAGCCATTTCCAAGAGACTACTGTGAGTCAAATCCAAAGTTTCTAGCCTGGGCCACGGGATAAGAAGCTCCCTGGCCACTCACCGTGTAGGCTTTGCTCTTGCTGCTCAAGATTTTGGAGATGCCAAAGTCTCCGATCTTGACAATCATGCGATGCTTGTCCAGGAGGATGTTCTGGGTCTTCAGGTCACGGTGCAGGATCTGCTTGGTGTGCACGTGGTGCAGGGCCAGGAGGATCTGCACGAAGAAGTGCAGGATGGTATCCTCATCCAGCAAGGAATTGCAGCGCTTGTGGATGAACTCTGCCAGAGTGCCCCCTGCAAGGAACAACAAAGGGCTGTGGGCAAGGGGGGCTGTACAGGATAGCACAAACCTGGCCTAAAAATAGGGGGGATTTTGCCATTTTGGCATCCTAAAAAGGCAAGCATGTGGGAAAAACACATCCTGGTGGCATACACAGCACATCCTCCAATGCACCTGAACAATGGCAGCACAGTTGGTGGGAGGAACAGCCAGACAGAAGTTACTGTTGACATATTATCAAAAGCAGCAGGAAAAGAAACACTAAAATTACAGCTCTTAGAAGAGGACATAAACCTCGACGGCAGAACAAGATCAGCCTGTTCTGCAGAAGAGAATTCTTGCAGTCCAAGAGGCCACGTGGCACAGAGAGGCCCCTGTCGGGAAGGGGAGGTCCAGATTCAGGGCTCACGTACAGCTTTTAGCAAACCCTCATGCAAATGCTGATTTCATCTGAAACTCCACAGGAAATCTTGTTAGAAATGTGGGGCCAACAGAGTTGACACAGGGAAATGTGCCTGAAACCTGAGCCAAGGGCAGATGGTAACACGCTGATCAGGGACGAAGGGGTTTGAAATTTCCTTGTTTTGGATACGATGAGCAGGTGTAAGGCATGTAATCAGGGAATGGTTGGAAGGGACCTTGCGAGGTCACTGCTCAAGCAAGGCCACTGAGGTTTTCCAGTACCAGGATCTCTCTTTTGAATATCTTCAAGGATGGTGACTCCACAACCCCTCTGGGCAACCCGTACCAGTGCTTGGTCACTTGGTTCACAGTCAACTTGGTGTCCATCAGGAACCCCAGATGCTTTTCTACAAAAATGTCTCAAGAGAGACATACTTGGATTCCTGGGAGTCCAAAGCACAGGATCTTTACAAGGAGCACAACGTGAAACTACAGCAGCTTGACCCAAAGAGAGACAAGTGCTTGGCATCCCCTGGCCCTGCTGAGGAACCAGCTACAGGCACTGGGGGACATCAGGGCCCACCTGGGGCATATTCCATGGCAATCATGAGTGCCTTGTCCTCTAGGAAGTTCTCGTAGTACTCGATGACGTTGGGGTGGCTGAGCAGCTTGAGGACCTGGCACTCGTTCTGTGCTGCCAGCCGCTCATCCTTGCTCATCTGCTCCACCGGGATCTGCTTCAGGATCACCAGCTTCTGGTCGGCCTTGCGCAGGCACAGGTGCACGATGCTGCGGGGACAGGGACGGGGCCTCAGCGCGGGGAGGGGGGACACGACACAGGGCCTGGCCACCACCCTGGGGTGATACAGGTCCCCTGCAATCCCCACGCCCCGGAGTGTCACACACTCCGTGCTGTGTCCCCCCGGGTGCCACACCCCAGCTGACCCCCGCATGGCCGTGGCCACAAGCGCCTCGCTGCTACGGGGACGCGGCTTAAAGGCCTCCCGCCCGGAGGTAAAAAGGCTGGAGACCTCCCCATCGCCCATCACCGATGCCCCCTCACCCGAAAGCCCCTCTCCCCACCACCCGGATCCGCTCGTATTTCTCCATCGCTGGGCCCGGCTCCTCCCGTCTCCATGGAGACACTTCCGCGTTGCTACGGCGTCCGCGGGCGGACAAAATCCGCCGTGTGTGCGAGGCCTGGGGGACTCCGTGTTTCGGCCGGGAGAAGGGAGATAATGCCACCCCCGGCTTGGGTGGGCACCCTAGTGCCACCGAGAGCCGGACCCCCTTGGGCAGGACACAGGGAGACAGGTTTGGGGTGCTCTGGGCTGCCTGCCTCTACTGGGGGATGCCAGCAGGATCCCCCGTACTCCCAGAGAGCGGTGGTGTCCCCTGCAGCCTCCAGCCCCGAGTCTGGAGGGACACCCATTGCGGGGAGCTGCAGGGCCAGCACAAGGGGCACGAGGCCCCTCCGCCAGACCTGCTTTAGATCCCCAGGACCACGAGCACCCCTGGGGCCGGCCGTGATGGCGGCTAAAGCGTGGAAGGGGGTCTTGCCCTGCACCCAGGAGTGGCGGCCTCTGTCCTGGAGTGGGGACAATGACAGCAGCGACAGTGGTGGCACTGCCACGTGGCCCTGCTGCCATCTAGCGACAGCCAGCCCGGCTCACCGGGAGGGGGGGTCAACCCTCGGGGGGCAGCGATGGGGCAGGACCCCCACGCAGGAGCCAGCACCCCACCGCGTTTCGCTGCCCACAGAGCTGGCCTCACTCTACTGCCACGTTAATATTGGGGGGCACCTTTGTGTCCCTCTACCCACCCCGCCTTGGGCCCCCACCATGTCCTCAGGTGAGCGTTTGTGGCTGCTCCCACTACTTTTCCAAACACGATAGCATCCTCCTCGACACCACGCACTGCAACCACCGGCGACAGCCACACCGTGCCGGGGACACATGCACACACGGCGCAGAACAGATGTGCGCGGCCCACGCCAGCTGTGCATCAGTGTGGCAGATGTGCAGGGCCCAGCACAGATGTGCAACGTCTGCCACGCACACGCCGCACCCAGCCTCCCCAGTAGAGAAAGGCAGTGCTCTGCGCGTGGGCAATATCTGACACCTACACGTGCAGCGCCTCGCACACACGTGCAATAGCACGCCGGTTCGGCAGGAACAAGCCCGGCACCCCGCACACCCGCACGGGAGCGGCACCGGC
>VYZT01047597.1:78130-111447 GCA_013400735.1 Pomatostomus ruficeps
GGGGGGGGGACACACGGGGGTCTGGGATGAGCTGCGGCGGGCGGGAGAGCCGGGATGAAGAGTTGGGATGCGGAGAGCTGCGGACACGAGGGGCCGTGGGTGATGCCTGCCCACCCCACGAGCCCCTCTGCCCCCGGGGTCGGTCGGGCGGGTGCCCCCCACCCTGCTGAGCCGCATGTCCCCCTCGCTGCAGGTTCAAGATCTCTAAGATTATCGTGGTGGGCGACCTCTCGGTGGGGAAGACGTGCCTGATCAACCGGTAACGGGACTCCGGAGGGGCTTGGAGGGGGATGGGAAGTGGGGGAAGTGACGCCCCCTCCCTCAAAGGGCAGCAGCACCTTGGGCTGAGCCCGGNACCTTGGGCTGAGCCCGGCTCCAGCCAGACTCCAGTGCTGGGCACCCCCAGAATGTGCACTGAGCCCCCAGGGGTTGGGTTGGGGGGTCAGGGGTTGCTGATCCCCCCCATGTCCCCCCACAGGTTTTGCAAGGACACTTTTGACAAGAACTACAAGGCGACCATTGGGGTGGATTTTGAGATGGAGCGGTTTGAGGTGCTGGGGGTGCCCTTCAGCCTGCAGCTGTGAGTAGGTGCCAGCCCCCTCCCCACGCACCCCTGTGACCCCCCCCTTACCCCCTGCACCCCCCCAGGTGGGACACGGCCGGCCAGGAGCGCTTCAAGTGCATCGCCTCCACCTACTACCGGGGAGCACAGGGTGAGTCCCCATTGCATCCCAGCTGTCCATCCCACTGTCCCTATCCCCACCTCACCCTCCTTCTCCTCCCCAGCCATCGTGATTGTCTTCGATGTCAATGATGTGGGGTCCCTGGAGCATACACGGTAGGTGACACATGGAGCGGGGTGGGACCAGGGAAGAGCGTGGGGGACTTAAGGACTGGACAGAGCCCCCTTTGGGATCTCAGGGATTGTGGGGCTGCTGTGGTGTGAGCACAAGGGCAGTGCTCAGCCAGCAGCCGGTGACAGTGGCTCCCACAGGCAGTGGCTGGCTGATGCCCTGAAGGAGAACGACCCGTCCAACGTGATCCTCTTCTTGGTGGGCTCCAAAAAGGATCTGAGCGTGAGTGTGTCCCCCCTCCCCACGGGCAAACTGTGCCCTGGCTGTCCCTGTCACCCACCCACACCTGGCTCGCTCAGCAGACACCGGCACAGTACAGCCTGATGGAGAAGGACGCACTCAAGGTGGCCCAGGAGATGCAGGCAGAGTACTGGGCTGTCTCCTCACTCACTGGTGAGTCCCAGCTGGGTGGGGGGATGCAGGTCCCAGCGTCCAGCCAGGTCAGGGGACACTCAGGGAGTCTCTTCCCATGGGGCAGGGGAGAATGTGCGGGATTTCTTCTTCCGAGTGGCGTCGCTGACCTTTGAGAACAGCGTGCTGGCTGAGCTGGAGCGTGGCAATAACACCCGCAGGATCGGCGACACCGTGCGTGAGTAGCTCTGGCCAGCCCCACACGGGTGCCCCCCTTGTCCCCCACCCAGCCACCAACCCTCCTTCCTCTGTTCCTCAGGGATCAGCAGCAAGGAGAGCGACCTGTACCTGTCAATGCCCCGCAAGAAACCCAAGTGCTGCCAGTGAGGGGGCAGCCCCCAGCCCCCTCCATGCTCACACTTCTGGACCAAAGAGGGGCGACCCCGGCCGGCCCCGAGGAGCCGTCCCTGCCACCCCCAGCCCCCTCTGGCCCCTCACCTGCCTGGGCACCCCTGGCTGGGGCGGGCAGGAGCACCGGTGTGGCTCCTGTAGCTATGCAAACCAAGGTACTGCTCGCAGGGGCAGATGCCCTCAGGCTCCCTTTTGTCTTAATAAAACCTTTTTTATGCTTTGTAAGAAAGGTGTGGGGCTGAGGGCAGGGAGCTGGGGCTGGCTGTGATCTCCCTGTCCCTGCGTGCAGTCCCCAGGCTCACGAGCAAGCAGGAGGATGGAGCCAGGGAGGATGAGTTCCTTCTTCCACCGAGGAGCATCCCTGTCCTGCAGAGCCAGCAGCCCTGTGTCCCTCGGGGTGCTGCAGGGGACACACGAGGTGCCAGTCCCACATCAGTCCCAGCCAAACTGATGCTGGTCAAAGCGGGGCTGCAGGCGGGTGGGGACACAGTGGGAGCATTTGTAGCGCTCCTGGATCCACTTCCCTCCCTCGCTGTTCTCGATGCAGATGGCAGCCACACCTGTGGGGGCACACGGTGGGGCTCAGCACTGGCTGCACAGGCTGTGGGGATGGTGGTCCCACTGCACCCATGGGTGCACCCTGGGGTGCCCTCTCATACCTGCCACGACCCCACCCAGCCGCTCCACCAGCTCAATGGCCGCTCTCATGGTGCCCCCAGTTTCAACCCACTGGTCCACAAGAAGGATGCGCAGACCTGGAGGGGGCAGAGGCTGTGGATGAGTGCCCGGTGCCCATGCTGGCAGCACCCTCAAAACGGGAGCACCCCGCTGGCTCACCCGGTGAGATGGCGTCGGTGCGCACCTCCATCACCTTCTCCCGGCTCGAGTAGTCGGTGTAGGGCTGAGCCACCGTCTGCACGCAGAGGTGCCCGGCTTTGCGGATGGCCAGGAAGCCTTTCCGCAGCGTGGCTGCGGCTGCAGCACCTGGAGATGGGGACAGCACCGTCAGGACCCCCAGGGACAAGGGACAGAGACCCTGCACTCACCCGTGTCCCTGCTCACCCAGGATAAAGCCCATGGCGTCAATGCCAGCCACCATGTCGATGGCATCTCCCTGGAAGGGCTGCAGCAGGTCGGCCACACAGTCCTGCAAGCCCTGAGGGGAGAGTGGAGGTGCTGGGTGCCTGCAGCCCACCATGGGCACCCAAACTGGATGCCCCAGCAGCCCCATGGAGATTCAGCCCACCCCGCCACCCCCACGGTGCCGTCCACCCTGGGCACTGGGTACTTGCGGGTGGCAGTAGAGCCGGGAGGGGTCCAGCCAGGCATAGTTGGGACCCTTGACGTTGGGGGCCATCAGTGCCAGGTACCAGCCCTTCTCCCGGGTGGAAGGGACATGGCCCAGGTCCATGCGTGGGGACTGCCGGCGCTGCAAGCACTGAACATGGAAGGGGGGGTGAGACTTCCCCACCTCCAACCTCCACAGGGCCCCCCACGGCCCCGTGCCCCCCACCCACACCCACACGTGGCTCCCCAGGGGCCCAGCGTGCCCGTCCCGGCTCCATACCTGGGTGCTGGCGGCAGGGCTGAGCCGAGCAGGACCGTCACAGGAGCGTCACAGACAGCGACAGCTGAGCTGGGGCAGCCCCTGCGGCACCGGGCCAGCGCCCTCGGCCAGCTGGACACTGGGCTGGTGCCAGGCAGGAACCCTTCCCATGGGCCACTGATGTCCCCCACTGGCTCCGCTGTCCCAGCCAAGCAGTGCTATGGTGGGAAGCAGCAGGGCTGTGGTGTTTGCACCCCACGTGGGTGTCCCCAGCACCAGCTGCCTGTGCCAGCGGTGCACAGTGTGGGTGGCACAGTGGGGTGGCACCCTGTGTTGTAAGGGTCAGTGAGCCAGGGTGACACTCAGGGTGATGTCCTGCAGGTTTGGGTTGTTGTGGGCAGCGCAGGGATTTTTTGAGGCCACGCACGTCCCTGTTGGGGTGTCCAGGCACTGTCCTGCCCTGCCGAGCGCTGGCTCCCACAGCATCCCAGCGAGCCAGGGCTGTGTCCTGACTGTCAATGGGCTCCAGGGGCAGGAGCTGGCCAAGAGGGAGAGAGAGCCCTGGCAGCACTCTGGGAATGCCGTTGTGGGCTGCCAGCCCGGCTGGGCACCGGGCTCTGGGCTGTCCTGTGAAAGGCACATCTGTGGCATGGGATGCAGGGCCACAGAGAACATCCATGGGATGGAACACGGGGATGCAGTAGGCATTTATGGGATGGGATGTGCAGATGTGGGGAGCATCCACGGGAAGGGACACGGGGATGCAGGGAGCAGCTGTGGGCTGGGATACAGGGCTGCAGAGAGCATCCAAGGGATGGGATGTAGGGATGCAGGGAGCATCGTTCTCCCGTCGGGGGCCGCTCTGGGGCCGGGGGCTGTGCGGGGGCCGGTGCGTCATGGGGCGGGGGTTTGGGGCCGGCTCGTTACCGGCCCCGGCACATCACCCCACCAGCTGCCACAGCAACGGGGCCGGTCCCACCGGGCGGGGTGACCCCTTCCCCGCGGGCAGCCGGCGCGGGACGTGCCGCGGCTGCGGAAGCGGCTGCAGCACCCCGGCTCTGCGGGACACTCCGCACGGTGTCGGGCCGTGCCAAGCCGTGCCGGGCGGCCCCGCGTGGGCGGGCTGCGACTCTCTATAAGGCGGCCCCACGGCGGCGAGCGGCGCGGTGCCATGTGCGCCCCGGGGCTGCTCTGCCGCCTCCTCCTCCTCCTCCTTCTCCTCTTTCTCCTGCTCCTGCTTCCACCTGTCCCCGGAGCGGCCCCGCCGGGACGGCCCCGTGCCCGCCGCGGGCTCACCTACCCCGGGACGCTGTGGTGTGGTGCGGGCACCAACGCGGATTCCTACGAGCAGCTGGGTAAGGGCAGCAGGGATGCTGCTACCCGTATCTTCCCATCCCATCCCACTCCCTCCCATTCCTCCCCATTCCATTCCTCAAACCCCTTCTCTGCCGTCCCATCCCCTTCCGTCCCATCCCCTTCCATCCCACCCCCTTCCATCCCATCCCACCCATCCCCAACCCAGTGCTGCTCCAGCCCAGCCCAGCCCAGTCCAGTGCTGGGTCAGTCCCCACCAATCCTATTCCAGTCCCATCCCAGTACTGGTCTACTCCAGTCCATTTCCATGTTAGTTCAACCCCTCTCTGTCCCAATTCAATCCCCACCCAAGCACCAGTCCAATCCCAGTTCATCTCTGCCCTATCACAATCCTTCCTGGTGCTGGCCCACTCTTGATCCACACCCTCTGTCCCCAGCCTGCTCTGTGGTCTGTCCTGCTGCCATTCCAGCCCCCATCCCAGTACTGGCCCACTCCCAGTTGCTATCCTGATCCCATCCTAGATCCTGTCACAATCCTGCTCCAGTCCTGGTCCCCATCCTGACTCCAGCCCAGTCCCAGTCTCATCCCCACCGTGGTGTTGGTGCAGTCCAGTCTCCATCCCAGTCCCAGCCTTGTCCCCACCCAAGTGCTGATCCACTTGAGCCCCTACCCATCCATCCTTACCTATCCCAGTATGATTCTAGGCGTGTGTCAGTCCAATCTAATCCCGATCCTAGTCCTAGCCTAGCTCAACCCCAGCCCTGTCTGCATCCCACGTTTTCCCTGCAGGAGAGCACCGGGACACTGACCGGTGCTGCCGGGACCATGACCACTGCCAGCACGTCATCCACCCCTTCACCTCCCGCTATGGGTACCGCAACCTGCGCTGGCACACCATCAGCCACTGCGACTGCGACCACAGGTGAGCATCCCCAAACCTGTGAGTGTCCCCAAACCTGCTCCAGGGCACCCCAATATCCCCCCGAGGGCTGCCAGCCTCCCTGACCCCGGCTCTGCCCCGGGCAGGTTGAAGGAGTGCCTGCGGCGGGTGAACGACACGGCCTCGCGTGTGGTGGGCCAGGCCTTCTTCAACGTCATCCAGGTGCCCTGCTTCGAGTTCACCTACAGGGAGGAGTGTGTGGAGCCCTATCTCTATGTCTGGTGAGTGCCTCCTGCCCCAGGGACTGTCCCCCTACCTGGGCTTGTCCCATCCTGTGGTGCCACCTCAATTTTGGCAGGTGCAAGACGTACAACACGGTGGCTGTGGCGGTGCCCCGAGAGCCGGTGCTGTATGAATTTGGGGGGGAGCTCATAGACCGGGCAGCGAGGCCCAGGGGAGTCCCCCTGAGCCCCCCGTGGGGAGGAGCCCTCCCAGTGGATCATCACACCAGGACAGAGCCCAAGGCAGTCAAGAAAGAGAGGAAGAGAAAGAAAGATAAGAAAAGGAAGGAGAAAGGTCTGAAAGAGAAAGGCTCTTCTGAAAAGGGGGCACGGAGCCATCCTGCAGCTGCTGCCCCTGCTGATCCCTGGGCCCTGCTGCCATCCTTGGGGGAAGCATCCAACACCATCCTGAGCGATGCCCCGGCACGGGAGGGACTGGGCAGGGAGCCAGTGCCAGCCACTCCCTCCTCAGTCCCCACCACCAGCGGGAAGAGGAGGAGGAAGAAGGAAAGGAACAGAAAGAAGAGGCTGAAAAGTAAAACTGAGGCTGAGCCCGCACGGGAGAAGCAGCTCTGAGTCCCCCAGGGGCCCTGCGTGGGTCTTGGCTGTGAAATAAATTTACAACTGCTCGAGCAGCCTCGACTCTGTCTCTGTGGGGGAAAGGATGGCATCAGGAGAAGCATCCAGGGGAAATCCCGGGGCTGATTCCGTGGGAGGGGAACACCCAGAGCAGGGTGGGTATCCAGGGCTTTTGTTCCTCCCGGCTCCCATCAGTTCATGTCATTGTCCTGGCACTGAGGACACAGCTCACAGGGCTGAGCCCCAGTTTTAGCTCCCCTGCCAGAGGGTTAAATTCCAGCTCCCCAGGCATGTAATTTTCTTTGGAAGTTCTCTGAATTGCACCACCCAAGCTCTCTCATCCTCTTAACTCCTCGCATTTCCCGTGTTCCCACACCAGTACCAACTCCTTCTCCCTTCCTCTGAGAGGAACAGGGTCTTGGCCCTCCCTGAAGGCTCCTCAAATGCCTGCAAAGCTCCTTAGAGTGGAACAAGAGATGCTTTTCCAGCCCTGGGACAAAGGCAGATGCTGCCTGGGAAGAGCAGGGGCAGGGAATGCTGTCCCTTCCTGGTGGGTGGGGATCCTGGAGTGAGGAGCAGGGAACAGGGCATTGCCACTAACTCCTCCAAAGTGCTTCCGAGGGTGGAGTATGGCTCAGCCCAGCGTCCTGGTGAGGTGGTGGAAAGATCTCTCTGCACCAGCACCAAATTCCAGACCTGGAAGGAGCTGGAGTGCCCAGAGCCAGGCAGACAGCAAACCCCACACTGAGGAGCGTGCAGAGCAAACCCAAATCCCTGAAATAAGCGGATCACACGAGTCCAGGGGGGAATACCAAGGGTGGAGGGAGGCACTGCTTCCTCCCTGGGTGCAAAGGCCCTGTGGCAGCCACAGCATCCCAGCAGGAAGCACGGACATGGGGCATGCGGACAAGCTTCCCAAAAGTAGAACTTTTATTGACAGCAAGGGAAAACTAAAAACAAAGACAGCCAGAAAGGAGGCAACAACACACAACTAGGCCCGCCTTCCCAGGTCCAACCAGCAAGGAGCTGCTCCCAGTCGAATTCCCATCGTACAGTCTCATAAAATAAGAAAATAGAGCCAGGTTCATCCACCTGCAAGCTCGGAGCTGTGGGCCCCAGCCCACGGTTCTCCCCACTGGCCTGGGTGGCTCTGGGAGGAACAGGACCCTGTCAGCCCCTCAGCACTGCAGAGGGGATGGCATTGAAGCCAGGACCTGCATTTCTCTGTGCAAAGAGCTTTGCTTTGTCTCCCGGGCCGCTGCCATTCTTCAGGAGCATTTACATGCAAAGAAGACCTTTGTTTCCTAAGATCTGCTGTTCCTGCTCATTTCCTAGCAAAGGAGGCTGACCAGGAGCACTCGGAAGGAACAAAGACTCTGCTTCCATAGAAAATCCCTACTAACAAAGGAGGAGAGGGGAGAGTGTGTGCAGCAGGAACTTTCCCTCTCAGAAACATCTCTCCCCTCGCTGGCAATCCCTCAGGCACAGCGCACTGAGCTGCTTCTGACACAAGTTATCCACATTATCTGCCCCCTCCCAATGCCTCTCCCTATCCAATAGCCACAGGGAGGTGCCCCCCGATGTCGGTGTGAGGTCTCCATCTGATGCATCCGTAACAAAACATTATTCTGTAACAACAGAAATCGGCTTCTCTGCGAAACTTCCAGCACACTGAGGGCAACACTAAGCAACAAAGGAAGAAGGAGCATCGACTTCCACCGCGCAACTCTGCTCTGAGCACATCCTGAGGGGAAGGGTAGGGTGCAGGCAGAAAACCTCTGTGCTAGTGTTCAGTAAAAACACTATTTATTCACCCCACTTGGTTATAGCTGGGCAGGAGAAGCGGGTACAGAGGAGGAGGCCATGCACTCCGGGCTGCTCCGCGGTGCTTTATCCCACGTCTGTCTCGGGGAAGCTGCCGTAGGCTGGCATTTTATTACGCAGTCTGATTAAAAAAAAAAAAAAAAGTAATAACCAAAACTAAATAAATATTGTTCCAAAAGAAGCCAGAGGAGAGAGCAAGCCTTTGGTACAACAGCTGCATCTCCAGCAAGACCCCGAGCCGCTGTGCTGGACCCCTCCGGACACAGCTGGGGTTGGCACAGGCTCTGCTGAGCCTGTCACACATGAAAACATGGAGCAAACAACAACAGGAACTTTGTGAGAACTCTGGTTTGTTTGTCACAACCCCCATGACTTTGCTTTGTGGTCTCGGGACGAGGAGAGGTGACAGTCTGGGTTTGGGAGAATCCAAAGGAAACAGGCTCACTCCAGGGCAATGCACTTTCAGCTACATTTGCTTCCCAGTCTTTGGGGTGAAAGCAGAGTGCTGTGCACCTACAAGGACAGACTCCTTTGACCTTCTATTTGCTTTGCTAAGTTTCCAAGGTGCCTCAAAACCGGAGCCTGGAAGGCAGAGGCTGATGCAGTGTTCCTTTCTATGATATATTTTTCATATATATAGTATCTATTTTTAAACCAGCCCTGCCAAGTCTATGCTCTCGGTCAGGTGCACATCACCACGAGTCATTTCCCACCATCCCACGACGTATAAAACAGGAGTTATGTGTCTAAAAGCGAAGGGAAGTCGCTTCCAATTGTTCCCTCTCCTTCCCCCTTCCTCGGAGAAGAGAGCAGAGGTGTCGGGTGTCAGGTCCTATCGATCCATCTCATCCAGGAGAGGCGTGGCGTCCCCGGCGATGGACATGGGCGTGCTCTCGATCATGGGGCTGGGAGACGGGCGAGGGGTCAACCTCTGCTTCTGTTTCCTCCGCTCAGCCTCCTTCTCCTGCAGCCACTGCTCGGCCATCTTGCCCCAGTCGATGGCAGCGTGGCTGTTGGTCCTGCAAGGACACGGGGACAAGATGAGATGTGGCAGCAAGATTTCCCTGCCCTCCCTCCCTCGCCGTGGAAGAAATAATCCCACCATGCCGTTTCCATAAAAATCAAGGAAAGCAGTGGAGACAGGACATGGATATGGGAGCTACTCACTTTGGCTGCTGCCTCTGCCTGGAGCTGGACGATGGCTGCGACTGTGCCTGGGACTGGGTGGACTGGGGCGTGGTGTTGGCCTGGAGCTGGTACTGGGGTGTGGTGATGGGCTGGCTGGGAGTAGTGTAGGAGTAGCTGGGGGTCATCAGAGGGGTGGCCACCGGCTGCTGTGCTGGAGTCGTGAAGACCTGCGGAGAGCACAGGCTGTCAGGGGACAGAGGGTGGACCCTGCGAGGCTGGGGGGGCTCTGTACTGCCCTGCTCGCCCAGGGGGGTGCCCACCCTCCCTGCCTGCTCCCAGCCCTGCTGAGCACAGCACATTTGCTCCCCTGAGAGCTGGGCCAGCACAGCCTGCCCTCCTTGTTCACCCCAAGGGGAGATGCTTGAGCCAAGCAAAGGCAAGGGGCACAAGACACTTGGGGCAAGACACCAACAATGACATCCTGCAGTGGGCACGATGAACAGATAAATTTCTCCCCTGCAGGCTGCAGAGAAGGTGCAGCAGCTCCCAGGATGGCTCCCTCCCACATCCCAAGCCAGCTGGCTGCTTGTCCCATGGAGAGCTTAGCGTCTTTGCCTCCTGGAGTTCACCTCCCTTCAGATGTCTTGATGATTAATACATCAGGTTATCCACAGTCCCTGCCTAGCCCCAGCTCAGCCTTTACTGTGCCAAACTTCCTAAAAGCCTCCCAGGGTGCTCTAAAGGAGGATCACTCCTCCCTGCAAGCCTTGTCTTGCAGCATCTCTTCTTTGGGTGCAACAGCTGGGTGTGTTTTTCGTACCCAGGCTCCTCAGCCCTTCCGCAGCTGGAATTTGCCTCGGTGGCAGCTGGGAGCTTGCAGAGTGGGCTGGGAGCAGGCACACATGAAGAAAGGCTTCAACATGAGCCAAAACTGTCCAATTCCATCCAACTCCCTGCAGAGCCCCTGGGTGTTGGGTCAGGCTGAGGTGTTCCCCGCCGGTGCAGCTCGGAGATTAGCGCTGAGCTGAAAAGCCCTGCAAGCTCAGCGCATACTTTCCCAGCTAATCTCCTCCACTGGCAGCTCACGTTGCCAACTCGGGGGCACAATCAGAAGGTTGTGTGCCCTCACCACTGGATCCCACCTCTCCACCCTGCCACATTCCTTGGGGGCCAAGCCAGTTGGCTCCTTGCTCCAACTCCCTTGGAGCAGGGCTGTGTTACACGCCTCGTTTCTCCAGTCACGGGAGGTAAAAGGAAACCTGGCTCAAGAATCCAGCCTGTGCAGTACCAGGGGTACAAAACTTGGGGATCCCAGGCAAGGAGGCATTCCAACTCAGTGGTTTCTAGCAGCAAGGAGAAGCCAGCAGAAAGTTAAGTGACACGTACGTGGTAGGCGCTGCTGCCGCCTCCGCTGCCTCCGTAGCCGTACTGGCTGGAGCCCCACTGTGCTGGGGTGGCATTGGGGTTCTGTCCCTGGCCTGTCACAGCAGCGATGGCACTGAACATCTGGGAGGTCATGTTCTGTGGCAGAGCATTCACTGCACGTGTCAAGTCTGCAAGGGAGACACATTGCATTAGGAAAAGGGGAGCCTGGAGGTGACATCCCAATTCCAACCGGGAATGGCCTGCACTGACCTGCCAGGTTGATGTTTGCTGGAGTAGCGTTGATGGAGGCTGGAGTCCTGGTCCGACTGCTACTGCTGGGGGTAATGCCTGTATAAAACACAAACCAAGAGCTAGATGAGTTCCCCTGGAAGAGCAGCCATGGGTTTGAAACTAGGGATTTGAAAAAATGGAGTCAACACTTGTTCTGGCACAATGGTTTGTGCTGCATTGTATGGTGAAGGATACAAGGGAGGGGGAAAGGGACTGGTCCAGACTTTGCATAGCCCACTTGGCTGAAAGATTAACTCTCAGGAGAGCTCTTAGTGGGTCCATGGAGCCAAACACTTGGAATGTTGCTTTGAAACGTCCCATACATAGAAAAATCCTAGGACATATTTTAGGGACAAAGAAGATGGAACTGTGCTTAGATAACTGTCCCTGATGTTGTGTGATAAACAAACAGCTGAGGAACTGAAGTTCTGGGGTGCTCACCTGGAACAGGGTCCTGATAATGATCCTTAAACCATCGGAAAAGTCCATTCACAGTAGGGAAGACTTGGCCCCGGTAGCGGAATCCCTCTGGTGTCACTGTCACATACTCTATCCTGGGAGAAGCAGGGAGAGCACAAGACATCACAGGCTGCTTCAGTCACAGTCAGAACAGGCATGGACTGAAAATGAACAGATCTACCCAAGACACTTTATCTTCAAACAATTGCTCTGAAACACCCTGCCTTTCCCTGAAAAATCCATCACTCCCTGCCTACACTCCTGTGACACCCACAGCACAGGGCAGTGCTGCTCGTGGCAGCCAGATGGTTAAGAAACAAGGGAGTCTCCCAAGGGGTGAGATTTACTGCTAGAATTGGGTCCTCTACTGTCAGGAGGCCAAATCCTGGGAGAGAGGAGGCGTGATTTACAGGGATTCAGACAGTGCTGCAAGAAAAACTGGCAGCAGCCAGCTGAGGTTTGGTACAGGCAGTACTCAATGCAGATGCTGGGCTTGCCTCTCTTACCTTGGTTTGCCTCGAGGCTGATATCCCAAGAGGAATTTACCAGGTAGATCTTTACAGGCACTGATAAAGTACGGAATAAATGTTGGCTTCTCTTTCTTGGTCTTTATCAGTAGCTCTTCCAGCTTCTAATTAGAGAGAGAAAGAAGATAAACGCTCTAGGGGAGCCCACATTTTCAGCAACACACAGAGCCTATGGATATCTTCCTACAGAAGCTACCACATCCTGGGATAGTCTTACCTTCTTGTCTCCACCATTGCAGTCCTGGTAGTATTTGTGGTTCAACAGGTCTCTGGCAAAAGAAGCCATTGGCTGGACATAACGAGCAACAATTTCATCCAGGTCTTCAAACTCCTTTGAACAAACACATTTAAAGAGGTATTTAGGGTGTATTTAGTCATACACTCTGCACAGCAAGGCTGGATGCTTTGATGAAAAAAAAGAGACAAGTATTTTCTAAGGATATGGAGAATGCATTGGAAGTTACCCTCCAAGAGTGTGAAAAAAGCAGCTGCAAGGACAGAAGGGCTGTGTCAACCTGCTCCTGCCAAACAGGTCCTTCCCCTTCCCAGGCACGCTGTGCAGGGCTTTACCTCTGTGTTAATCCAGAGCATGGAGCCCAGGCTGAAGGCATTCTCCTTGCCCTCTTCCCGGACATCCACGTGCTGGTAAATGCCATCGTTGACCTTCCAGGTGACAGTCAAGTGGTTCTCCCCTTTGCTGCTGGGCCGGATGATCACATCCCCTTGGTCCATGGTCTCCATCATCTTCTCTGCTTGCTTGAAGCTGATGTTGTGGAATGATGGGTGAGCAATTACCCTCTTGATGTACGCTGGGGAACAAAGGGAACATTCAGCTTTCCAAGAGGAACTGCTTTAATGCAACCAGCTCTAATTGTGCTGATAGTCCTGAAGCAGCCTGGGAAGGCTGGAATTACAGAAAGAGGGAAATTAAGAGACTCACTTGTCCTCTGCTGCTTCCTTTTCATGTCTTCTTCCTGTTTGTGATCCGCTGCCTCAGAGTCAAAGTCGTAGTAGGTATCTTTGGGCAGTTTCCACTCGTTGTTCTTGTCCATCAGGTCCGAGGTTCTGCAGGTCAGGTCTGCACTGAATTTCTCGATGTCAATCTTCATGATCCGGCAGTGGACGGTCATTCCCACCTGCAGAGGAGGTGCAGGCCAAGGTGAGCAGCAGGTTTGGCAGGTACACCAGAATCCCTGTGCTACAGAATGTAGGATCCTGCTGACACTGAGGAGGTACAAATCACCTCACCCACTTCAGACTGATACAACCTTTAAAAGTGATCTTTCTACATGAACTGAAAGTCACCTGATTCCAAAAATGAATGGAATCAAAAGAGATTAAAGGACAAATGGGCAGTTCTCCAGCACATCTACTACTTATTACCCACACCACATGGAAAACTGCACATCTGGAGGGTGAGGACAATCACCTTCTCTATTTCAAATATTTTTCACAATAGGAGCAGCAAAACTGGACTTGAAGATGTGCAAGAAGGCAGTTAAGTCTGTTCAGAAGCAGACACCCAAAGGGCTGCTCCAATAAAATGTGAGGCAGAAAATCCCCTCCACAAAAACTGCAATGTCTTAGTCCAGTTAACCATGATGAAGTTAATTAATAACTCTTTAAAGGAATACTGAGACCTCTGTGCTTACAGGATTATCCATCACCTGCGTGGGCTGTTGGGAATCCCAAAAGACAGCAAAGATATTAAACCTCTATCTTATTATGTGATAAAAGCGTTATTCCATTTCTGTCAGAACCCCAATTCCTGTCCTGAGCAGGACCAGTAACTCTGATGATCTCCACAAATTAATAGAGAGGGAAGAAAAAGCTACAAGAGGGAAAATGACCCTTGCCTGTCCAAAAGCAGTTCTGTGAACTCTTTAGAAAGCCAGAAACAAAGGGCAGCTCTGCATTAGAATGCCTTCTGGTCTCCTAAACCCAGACTCCAGCCAGACAACAATAAATCCTCCTGCAGCACAACACGTTAACTGATTAACAGGGTCCCACCAGCTGCCAGGGGAGATTTGCACTGTGGGACAAGGACACTAACCAGAACCTGAACTTCCTGCTGATTTAAAGTCCTTACATGAAAATAAGGTCAGAAAAGTCATTTAAGAACAGTGTTATTAGCCAAACTGAGTCTTTGGTATTGGCTCCAGGGTCTTCCAGCTCTTGCTGGGAGTGTTAAAATCCACTGCTTTCATACCTTCACCCTTTCTTCTGGCCTCTTGACCACCTTGTCACTAAGAAATTTTGTTGGGATGAAGCCAGCAACACCATTATCCAAACGTGTCTTCACTCCAATGGCCTGACCCGGGCAGGAACCGCTGTCAAAATGGTTCCAAACCTTGAGCAAGGCAAAAGTAAATAAATCATTCAGCATGGAAACAAAATCATCCCAGCAGCTCATACTCAAACAAGTCCAAAAGCTGTGTCAGCAAAGTGGTGCAGCCAGCAGAGACTTGTGGAAGGGCAGGGGACAGAAGACATCAACAAATGCTACCCAGTAATGCAATCTTCCTCCTCTAGTTCTGCTCCGCTTATGGGACATTGCAACCAGGAAGGTCAAAACATTTTTAGACCCTGAACACCAGCCTGCAGCCAGGGCTGGTTTCTAATGAACACTATAGGGGTTTAAAGTCACGGATTACCCAGGCTGGAATTCAGTGTTTAGAAGGGACCTAAAGTACAGCTGCATTAAGCAGCAGGTGGTCCAGATAAGTTCTTAAAATTGAGAAGGTGGCAGAGCCTTCTGTTCTCAGTGTCACGGGCAATTCCTCTGCATAAAACACAATCCCAGACCACAAACAAGAACGCTTTATGTATCTGCAAAGAACTGGTCAGCTTAGCCCCAGGACCATTTCACTCTAAAATCCATAATGTAGCCATAAAAGACCTGTCAAATCTATACTGAAGCAATTAGTCAGAAGTGCAACAAATTTTATTTACAGCCAAAGGCCAAATTGGGTTGGGATACTGGGGCACTGCGGACATGATTTTGGCTCTAATACCTTTTCTCCCAAGAACCCTACACAACACTCAAGCCTGCTGATAGCAGGCTCCTGACAAAGGCAGACCTGTCAGGAGAAGCAGCCCCACCTCACTGAGCTCTGGGAAGTTGTCCTGCTGGCAGAAAGGGCACTGCCAAAGGCCGGTCTCATCGTTCCGTATGGCCTGGTCGTAGCTCTCTCCCTGTGGGCGCCTGTGGGCAATCCCAGTCACGTTGCAGATGATCATTTTACCTGTGGTGTGATGGGAGAAGGGAAGGAAAGAATGAAAAACTGCAGAGCTGGGCAGTTCCCTCCATCTAAGGTTGTTATTCGTGCATGAAGGTGTTAGGAGGGCACCCAGGTACTTGAAAAGCTGCTTCACACTCCACCACAGCACTGACCCAGCATCATGCTCACCAAGAGCTCTGTGCCCCACCTTCACACATCCTTTGCCCACTTAGGAGGACAGAACAGGGATGTACCTATGTAAAACGTCTCTGGAGTTTCTTTGGTCAGCATATTGAAGACTTCTTCTGTGTTGGGAGAACGGTATGGGGTTCTCAGGTCCTTGTACCTGCAGCTTAGTTCAGCTCGAATGTCATATAAAGTGATGTGCTTGTCACCGTAGCCCTGTGAGGAATTCAGAAGGTATAAAGGCATGAGTAGAAAGAAAAAGGTCAGTAGGGAATTTAGTGTAAGTTATGGAAGAACTCAAGAAGCTTATCAAACAGCAAATTTAAAAAATGGGAACACAGTAGGTACCAACAAATGGTGAAACTCAGTCACAGGATGTTGAGGAAGTCAAAAGGACAAACATATTTAGAAAAAATTTCAGGGAGAAGAGCTTAAATGGTCTAATTACTGCCTCCTGCCCCGAGTGTACTTTCTGCAAGCATTTACTACGTGCCATTGTCAGACACTGACTGCCCATCGTGGCTGTTTATACATTTTACGACAGCACAGCTAATGCCCAGCTCCTAAAAAGGATAAAGGGTCACCAGCTATAAAACACGAGAATCCCAGCTGGGCAGCAGAGCTTCCCCTCTATTTCTCAGCACCAGGAACCCCCAATGCACCTGTCTTTCCAGTTCTTCAGCAAAGGCATCGAGATCCAGGTCTTTCAGGCGCTCGGGGTTTTCCAGGATCTCCTCTAGAGCTCCTGCAGGATTTGCATCCTCAGCTGACTCATCGTATTCCAAGGCATCCACTGCCATTTTCCTTGCCCATTCATAGGTTTCAGGATGGACCCTGGAGCCATCTAGGACTTCAATGTAGGAATCAGTGCTGAAACAAAACCAGTGTTCAGATCAGGGCTCTGAGCACTCCAGCTGTTCCTGCAGCTCAATAATCAAGCGCACTGCTAAGCACCACCACTGCCCTCCATGGAAGAAAGTACTCCAAAAAGGACACTGTGAATTATTCATTGCTAAACCAACAGGAGCCAAGGCAACACCTGGCAAACTCCAGTCTGCAGCTCCCAAGATACAGCTAGGCATTCTGGATGCTGGGTGGATTTGATCCCTATGTACTACAGCTGCTCTACGAGCACACAGCTCTTTGCAGTTTCTCTCCTCATACAAATTCAGTGTTGCCATCGAGCTGTTTGGATGGGCTACACTTTGCCCCCAGCATCTCTGGGATTTGTATCCTGCAAGAATCAAGGGATCTAGCAGGGTTGGATTGCTCAGTGCAGGGATTCAGCCAGGTGTTCTTTCTCAGAATGCTTTTCAAGGGCAAAAAACCCTGGGGGAAAGCACATTTCCATTAAGTGACCCTTTGTACAAAGCAGTCAGAGGTTCAGAAATAAGGTTACAGCTGTCCTCAAAACACCTCTCGTGTAGTTACCAGTAGCATAAAGCTCTATAAACTTCTTAGTATTGCTACTGGTTTAGGTGGAAACCAAACTGCTGAGTTGTTCCTCAAGTTTGAAACTTTAGAAAAATAAAATACTGTTGGAAGGATCAGTCAGAAACTAAGCTGAAGAGCCCATGGGTTACTGACAATTGCATGACAACTATTACAGGGAACAACTGGTTTTAGTTTAGTTCCTCTTGACCAGAAAGGGTCTTTCACACCAGGGCAAGCTATATAACTCATGTTATGCAGCTTACACTGCTGCTGTGAATGTTTAGCTGCCCTTAAAATCAGATTAATAACCAGCAATACCTGAACTTGGCTTAAAGTCAGAGGGGCCACATGGAAACTCAGGGGAACATGGACTCAGGGAAGGTCACTGCTTCAGCCTGTTGGTCACTCTAACTCCACACCCTGGAGTACAACCCAGTACCCACCTATCACCCAGTGATGCTGTGTCAATTTTGATGAAGCCAGCACAGTTGATAAACACTTTGGGTCCCATGTGACACATCGTAACCAGCTGGGTCCTGTTCTCCAGGCGGGTGTTGTTTTGTTTTAAGATCTGCAGAGAGAGGCAAGAATATAAACCCTGAGACAGGCAAGAGTATAAACCCTGCTATTCAAACACAAGATTGCCCAGAGAGGCTGGGGACTTCCTATCCCTGGAAGTGTTCAAGGCCAGGCTGGATGGGGCTCTGAATTAACCTGGTTCAGTGGAAGATGTCCATGCCCATGGCCAGGGGTTGGAATTAGACGATCTTTAAGGTCCTTTCCAACCCAAAGCACCGTGGTTCTCTGGGAAAAGCAGAGGATTCACACTGCACACTGCAGTGTTTAAAGCATCTGACACACGCCCATCACAACTCTTAAGTTGTTGCTCCCTGTCAGTGTCTCAACATTGTGTGAAAGATGATGATTCCACATCATCACGGCTCCAACTCTCAGGAAAAGCGTTGGCTTTCTGCCTAGTGTTTTCTACACTGTGGAGGTGTCTTGACGCTCTGACAGCACATCCATTCCTGTGGGTTTGAGAGCTGGCTGGGACTGATGGATCTGCTGAGCTGTTTGGGTCTGTCAAGGACACAAGTCCACGTGTAGCTTCGGGGCAAGGCACAGAGAGGTAAAAACACACATCAACAGAGCTGTCAGCTGCAGCTGGCACGCGGGACCCTGACTCACTTCCTGAGCACTCAGAGTGTTTGTGATGTGCTGTTTTTGTAGGCAGGGCCAGAAGCCTCCTTACCTTCAGCAGATGAGTGCCTTTGCGTGGTCCCAGGCCACACACGTACTGCAGCAGAGCCTGGCTGTGGGGGTGAGCAATGGCCCTGTTCACGTCCACCCCCACCTCATTCACACGGTTGATGAATTCGCAGTAGAGCGCATTCAGCAGCTCCTCCTTCACCACGTGCTCCTGGCAGAGAAAAGAGGTGTTAGCCCGGGAAAAGATGGATCTGTGCAACCCTCTACCATGAGCCAAACACAACACGCTGGCTCCCAGGAGCTGTGTTACACCTCAGAGTTACCCCTGAGAACAGCCTAAAGGCTGATAAGAAAGAAGTAAAAAAAAAGAGAAAGGTGCTATGTAGCCTGAATATGGCACAGAACAGACAGAACTTGCACAAGTTCAGCTTGGAAACATTTTCTTTGAAAGCAAACCCTCACAGGCTGCTTTCTCTTGCAGAGAAGGATCTTGCCCAAGGAAAACTTACCTGCAGAGGGTGAAGTTTGAGGCAGAGAATATCCTCATCAGAGCTGCAGACCTGGGCAAACTCTATGAGGGGGTCCTGGATGCGGCGAGCGAGGGACACGGCCTGACGCAGCAGCGGGGGGTAATCCCGGAATTCATTCTGCAACAGGACACAGAACCAGGGAAAACCCTCTGGTGTTTTCACACTTTGTACCACAAGCAGCACAGACACATCAGACAGGGATTGGAGCAAGGGAGCACTTGGTGCTCAGGGCAAAGCTGAGGTCAAAGGCTCCCAGGAGCTCTTATGCAATTAGTAATGGAACAATCTCACTCATTTCCCACTACATCAATATCCACTTTGTGCATCTGCTGCTGCTGATCTCTTCAGGGAAGCCTAAGATGCTTTGCCTTGATCCAAAGATCAGTACGTGACTGTTCAGATGGATCATATGAGACAGAGAATGATGCAAGCCCAGCACAACAAATGGAGGATGACACAGCACAAATGAACAACAGATTAAGGGAGAGCTGGAGTAGCAGAAGGTTCACCTCAGACTTCTTGCTGTTCATGTAGAGGATGGCCAGTTCATTGTCCACCAGCTCCACTCCGATCGAGGACAGCTGCTGCCCTTGGTCCAGCTCATGAACAATTCTCTTTACATCCTCCATTAGCATCTGAGCATCCCTGGAGAGAGACAGCCAAGGGGATTGAGGGAAGAGCACAGAGCTGGGTCCTGGAAACAGTGAAATGTAGAGAGGCACAAGGGAAGGACTGCAAAGAGACTGGGAAGTGGAAGGAGCACAAAGACTGACCTGTTCTCGCCTGCAATTGTCACCACATGAGGCTTCTTGTTCAGGAGGAATTTTTTTAAGGTTTCAATATCCTGGGCCTGGAAAGGAAAGTAGAAAATCAGAGAAAAAAAGCTGGAGGGCTTCTGTCCTGAGCTACCTGCATTCATCTCAGTGACAGCTGCACCAAGGCTCACCTTCTTTTCCCTCTCCTCCTCACGCCAGGCATTCCTTCTCTTCGTGAAATGCGGCAATCGGAGGAAATCGGTCACCTCACCCTCTCCATTAACGAGGGCACAAAACACAGGGTGGTCCCTGTCAAACAGAGATCACTCAGACATGGATGCCTGCTAATGCTGGACATGCATCCAGAGGCCATTCCCCTCCTCCTACCTGGCTGATGAAAATGCAATTCCTAGCACCCGGATCCCCTTCCCTTGGTTTTCATCCATAAAATCATCGTCTTCCTCCACTTGCTGATCTGGCCTGTATGCAGCAACCTTCAGCCAGTTGTACAGTTTGCGGCTGCAAGCCTGGGAGAGCAGAAAAAGGACAAAGAGGAGTGAGAAAATCCACTGCAGGGGCCTTGGCATAGCCTTTCTCTGGACAGAAAGTCAAACCAGACTCAATCCCTGCCTCCTCCTCCTTCCCCAAGAACCTGTTTATGATCTGTCAGCAGCTATTCCCAGAACACTGCAGGGCTGACAGTGTTTGCAAGCCCAGCTCTGCCTCAAACTCACCTGTGCCCCATCTCACCTTGAGGACGTACTCCTTGGCCTCCACCAGCAGCTTGTTCTTTAATTCTTTGGCCATCTGCACGTAGAGGAACTGGTTGAGGGAGCGCTCGATGGCCATGGTGCGCTGCCGATTCCACTCCTGCACCTGGTGGCTGAACTCATCCCGGTAATAGAACTGCTTGATTTCCTCAAAGTACGTCTGGTCACTGCCATAACTGCAAAAAAGAAGAGGAGATATTGAAAGGCTCCAGACACCTGCATGGACACCATCACTGGCTGGTTCCTGCACAGGGATGCAATAGCAGCACCTCAGATTCAGGGAGCTGCTTGGAAAAATTAGGCAAGAGCCAACCCTCCCATCAAATGCTGCTTTAGCTGCGGAAGTGATGCTGTAGACAGATCACAGCCACTCCAGCACACCTATTTTACACAGTGTGGCCGCTCAGATGTGCAGGGAAGGAACCAAGTTGTTTGGGAAATAAGTATCATCTTTGCCAAAATTCCAAAGGCTTCACAGTTGCCTCCAAGTGAGTACGAAAGATGTCTGCTTAAGTTTGCACCAAGACAATAAAAAAAGCAAGACCCTGAGAGGCTGCTTGACTTTGAGGTGCAAGAAACTACCAGGCCATGACTTCCAGGAGTACTTTGGGTTACAGAGGTGCTCTAAGAGCACAGCAGCACCAGATGGATGAGCTCTGCCATGTCAGGGATGGCAGGGCCAGTGGGAACTCACCCCTCCACTCCTTTCATGTCAATGCTGATATCTATGGTGAGCAGTGCCTCGTCCTCTGCCAGGCTCATTTTCAGGAACTGGTCATCCCGCAGCTCCTTCACAGGCTTGTTCTTCATGTATTTAAAGGAATAGGCATAGTGGGCTTCATCAATATCCTGGGAAAGAGGAGAGACAGTCAGCATGCACGCAGGGCATTCATGAAGAAAGACCCTTCTGTATGCCACAGCAGACAATGGTTTCTATTCAATAACCCCTCACCCCTATGCCTGCCAGTCTGCATTTCCTTCCCAGCAGGACACAGTGGAATTGCTTCCCAGTCCCAGAGAAACAGAGACAATAATTGAAAGCAACATCTCATCTGGTAAAATGCTGAGACTAAAAATGCAGCATGCTGCTGAGCTGGGCTCTGCAGCACCTCAGCTCAGTGCTGCTCTGAGATTTATTCGGAGTTGCCACTGGCATGGGAGAACAAGCATTTGTGTGTTATTTAGATCCTTCCCTGAACTGAGTCATAGAGTCAGAGCTCTGTTCCTTACCTTCTTCCCTTTTTTGGTTGGTGAAATGTTGATTTTAGCTCGTTCCTGGAAAGTCTGTCTAAGGACCTGTCTGACCAAGGGCTCCCTGGCGATCTGCAAAGCCACCATGTACCGAGCTCCTTCCAGCACTGCTTCAGGGCTTGGGAATTGACTACAAGCAAAAAGGCAATGTGAAGGCTTAGAAGAATGTCCCCAGATGCCCTCACTTGTGTCACATCCACAGTAACTCCACGAAGACCCCCCTGCACTGACCTACACACATAATCCTTGGCCAGCTCCAGGGGCTCCGCAGGGAACTGCTCTGTCTCGTGACGCTGGTAACTGTCTCGGAGATTCTCTCCAAACTGCTCAGGTGTCAGACCAAATTTCTTAGCCAGGCCATCTGGTAACAGAAAAAAACAAACAAAAAAACCAATGAGGGCAAGGGTATTGCAGCTAATAGTGAACAAAACCACCAGTCTTCCTTCCACAGGTAAGTCACAGCACCCAGCAGAGCACGTGGGTCAGGCCACTGCACGCTCAGCAGGACAGAGCAGAGCCTTACCCAGCCCAGCTGCCTGGCAGATGGTGTACATATCCCTTCGGGAAGCCTGCTTCAGCTCAGGCCCCTTCTGCTCATCATCCTCCGCATCCTCCCCTTCACCTGTGGAAAGGACACATTAGAGTGGCACCCAGACAGCTGGAACACGTCAGAAGCACAATAAAGAGATTAAACACAACCCGCACCATGCAACAGAGCCCCCAAATCCCACAAAGGCATCTCAAAGGTCGCAGTGGCCTTAAAATTATTCAGAGTTGGAAAAAGACCCTGGAAACCCTGTTTTCAGTTATAATAGTAGTATCTCTGGGTTGTACATTAAAACACACATCAAGGTGGCTGATCCCTGCTTTGGTCCCCGACACTAGAGGTGGCATCCATATTCCATTGGAAAGCACCTTGTGGGGCAAACCTTAAACATTTTCAGAGGTGCCTGAAAGACCTGGGACTACCTTGAGATAGAAATGATCAGCAGAGATGCTCTCTGCAAACCCATGGGCTTTTCACCAAACTTTGTTCCTATTGTTTCAAACCAGGATTTCCAAGCAGCCCACAAGGAGAAAACTACCAAATGTGGGGGGCAAACCTTCCTCCTCTTCACCATCCTCCCGGATACGCTTCTGTTTTTTGCGAGCGGCCTTGGCAGCGTTCTGCATCTTGGGGATGTCTCTCCCATAGTACAGCAGGAAGTGATTGTACACGTCCTTCAGCTCATCCATAGACTGCACGTCCTTCAGCCTAAGGAAAGCCAGCACGTTACACCCTGCCTGCAGCTGGGTCATGCTCAGAGCACTCAAGGAACCTGCTCTGACTCAGGTCAGGCAGAAGAGGAGTGTTTGAACTCATATTCCAAAAGAATTTTAAGTATTTCTCATTATTTGCTTTGTAGGTGCTCTGCAGTGTGTTTGGGAAAGTCAATGCACATTTTAAGTAATTTTGGAATGAATACAGAAGTCCTGGCACTCTACCTCTCCATGTCAGTAGTATCCAGGGCCCTTATTCCATCAGCCAAGGGCTTGTCTGGGTCAGCAGAGATTTGTTCATACTGGTAGGCCTGCATCTTCTCAAACAGTCGTGTCAGGTTCTGCTTGCGGATCTTCAGCTGGGTCCACTGGCACAAGAACAAAAGAATTTCAGTGCAAGGCCCCATTGCAGTGTGTCATCTGTCTCCTCCCTTCCCAAACAGGGACTTCCAGGATTTTGGGATATTTGTCATATAAAAATCATCATTAAAATCTTCATCCACAACCAAACCCAAATGTGACATGTGGCAGATCTCATCTCAGAGATGTATTATATTAACAGAGAAAAACCAAAACCAACCAAGGTTTGGATCTCATAATAGAGAAGGAACCTGCACTGCTGGCAGGAAATAATCACCACAGAAAAGGAACTCAGCAAAGGATTTTTTTGAATCCCATTTTGTCAGATAACACTTTACCACCATACGACAACAAAAATGCAAAAAGACATGGGTAAAAAAACTAAACACGGTGAAAACAAACTCTGCTGAAAGAATTATGCTAGGTGCAAAGACATGTTAAATGCTGATGGGATAGCCAGCAGTGAAAATGCTCCTCACCTTCTCATCCCACTGCCAGACCCTCCACAGGTCGTTGATGTGCAGCTCTGGCTCCACATACTCCTTTCTGTAGAAGGCGATGAACGGCACCTGGGTCAGAAATGAGACTCATCACCCCTGTGCAGGACACAGGGCTGCTCCTGGCAGCTGGGAGCTCAGACTGAGCTCCTGCTCCATGTGGGAGAACAAACTTAAGGGTGGAAGTTCTTTCTCCATCAAAGAATACACCACATAGGCCAAAAAACTTCTGCAATATCAAGCAACACCTCAGAGAATAGATTGTATGGACCAAGCAAGGCTCAAGAGAAATTCCCCCACTTCATTCAGCCTCAATTTGTCCATAATCAGGAAAAGACAATGACGGTAGCCCTGTCAAACAGGCCTTAAAAACCTGCATTGCCACAGCCCATGAAAGATGAGTTGCAGTTCCCAAAGGAGCATCATTTTGTCACAGGAGAGGCAACCAGGGATGGTATCTCAGCCCCTTCTATGTGCCCTGAATGTTTACAGCAGCCCTGCTAATCCTGTCAGGATAAGGAGATAGCAATCCAGACCTTGGTAATGAAGAAGAGTTGCAAATTACCTCAAAATGTTGATTTCTCATGAAATTCAGGGCTTCTTTAATCTTCTGGATGGTGCTGGGCCCCTTGCGGCTGAAGCTGCTGGCTTGCCCACGGTCAAGGTAGTCAGAAGTTTCCTAAAACGGAGAAACAAACACATTGTGTCCACTCTGTTCCTGAAAGGACCCCCTAAAAGAGCATCCTCAGGTTAAGGCTGAGAAATTGTGGTTCTTTCAACTTCTCTCTGCTCATTTTTGCTCCGTTTCATGGATGCAAAAATGAAGACAACACATATAAAACAACCTTCTCCAAACCAGAAACTAAGGTGATACTGGGCACCACATTCCTATCAGCAGACCCCTGCAACAAGTCCCCGGCACAGTCCTTTACCTGCAAGGAGATGGTGGGAGTTGCAAATGCATTCCTGTAAATCCAGTCAGCTTCTTCCTCCAGCTCATCATCTTCAGCACTCTTCACAGGGATGGATCTCAGCTGGGAAGAGACAACAGCATGAGCACAGGCATGTGCAACACCAGGGCTTGCACTGCCATGTTTCCAGAAAGTCTGGAATTTATTGTTTTGAGCTGCAGGTGACCTCTGGGGACCCCCACCTACGGGGTGCCAAGCACATCACTTCGATGTCTGCACCTTCTGAGCACACAGGAAACTGCATCAGCTTTACACTAGATAAAAGCAGCTACAATCCTGTCAAAGGTTTGTGGAAAGGTCTGCAATGGTGCCAAGTCTGCTGTGAAAATCAAGTGAGGATACCTCCACTTCTCACCAGACTCCCAAATTTTCTGCAGTGATATTCTCTGTTCCAATCTATCTGTGCCTTGCTAACACTTTTCTTGCAGCAGTCAAAGAGTAACAGAACATAATGCAGCTCCAAAGCCTTTCTGGGCACTCGGTCTCAGCCACTTCTCTTTCAGAGGCGCTGCTCTAATCACCACTGACATCCATAAGATGACAAAATGTGTGAACAGGCCACCTACAGCCAGAAGGCATCACAGACAGCATTCCCTCGCGTTGCACAGACTGGCATGGGAAAAAAGGTCCTTTGGAAAACTGGCAGCTTCACACATCCCATTTCACAGAGGAAGATAACAAACCTTTTCACAAAATTATATTAACATACACTAAAGGGAGATGGACTGTTCAGTGAAAACCTGAATATAGGGTAAAATTAAGACAAAAATATGAGACACCAGAGGGATTCCTCACAGCACCAACAGCACTTTGTACTGAGAGCAGTGTAAGTCCCACCACTTTGAGTAAAGTGGGTTACAGCAGTTATGTGTTGGCTGGCATACAGGCAGACTAGAAACCTTCCCAACCCTTCTCTGACACCGCATCTTGCTCTCCATATGTCCAGCTCAAGGGATTCCTAACATCATCCAGCACAAAGCCATCTCAGCAGAGCCCAATCCCTGCACTTCAGCAGTGCAACACTGGCACCCAGTGGACACAGGGAAGCTGTGACTGGAGCTAAACCCAGGCTCACACAGGTAGAACAGCTCCCATGTCGCTGGTATGTCTGAATGCAGAATTTTAGCCTGTCCATTTGACAGTAGGTAGGGTCATCAAAGAGGGAAAAAGAGATGCCAAAATCCACCCAGCAGCCAGCTGGCCTGCAGGTCCCAGGCCTGGGAGCCAAAATGCTTTCTGCCTGCAGAGCTGCCGCACGTTCCCTCACCTGGAATCTCTCAGGCATGTCTGTCATGCGGATCTCATTGTCCTGGTCTGTGAGGTGGCTGCTCTCCAGCTCACTGGGCTCGTACATCTCGAAGATGCTGCGGCGACTGACGCGCTTCTTGGTCGTCTTTTTGGGGCGCACACGGGTCTCCCCTTCCGTTTCCTCATCCTCATATTCATACTCCTCCTCCATCTCCTCATCGTACTCATTGTATTTCTCAAACTCATCGTAGTCAAAGTCCACACCAAAGATTTCCTGGGCTTCCTGCAAAGCACTGGAAGGCAAAAAAAATCCCTATTGTTCAGCCCCACAGTGCAGTTCACAGAAATCTTTCCAGCCACACAGAGGAGGCCAGAGGTACCTAAGTCTAAGCTTTAGTTTTTTTCCACCCAGGCTAAAAAATCATGGAAAAGTAAAAACTCTGAGCTTTACATGCAAATATTTCTCTTGAGGGCTTGGTTTTGGTATCCCTTTAAAAAAATCCAGGGGAGAAAGGAAGGAGTTACACATTTCAGAAATCACACACTAAAAGCTGTGTCTAAATTTACCAGGTTTCTTCTGGGAAAAAAACCAGCAGTATCCAACCACAAGCTGAATCACTCTGCAGTCGCAAGAACCAAATAAACTGAGCACTATTTTCAAGGCTCCAGGCCAACTTCCAATCAATACTTACGCATCTGTGTATCCTGGAAGCTTCTTTCTCCATTTTGGCTTCTTCAGAGGTTGTCCATCATCATCCACAATGAAGTCATCAATGTCTGGAGAGTGAGAAACAATTCAGTGGTCAGGGAACTCGGATATAGACCTGGTAGCTCTGACAAAGCTCAGGCAGTGCAACTATGAGCCTCCACCATAGACTTAGGCTGCTGCTGGCTGTCAGTCTGCCCAGCTCTCCACAGCATCTCCTACACCAACTTCACCCAGTCCAGGAGCCTGAAACACAGTAACAAGCTGGAACAAACTTCCAGACACAGGCAAAGCCATTTGGTAGCTCAGTGCACTGAAAATAGTCAGGAAAGGCCTGGCTGCTTTGGACAGTAGAAAGAATTTTTGAAACTCTTTTGGGTACGTTAACAGCAGCAGAGAGAGGCTGATGCTGCAGGCATGTACTGGGCTATTAGGTACTAAACAGTGCCTTGAGTGCCTTCCTCTGAAGCATTTTTATTTCTGAGGCAGCTTAGGGGAGGTGTTCAAGACCTCAGCACACATAAAGTGCTTCTGTACAAAGTGGTTCAGACAGACAAACTAAACCTGTCACCCAGAAATGTTCAATTCTAAGGATTGTACTAATCAGACCAACAGAGCTTTACCATGACAGGGTCACAGCCTTTTGGATTCTGCTAGCTCAGAGAAAGTCTGAACTTTGTTCCTGTGCTTTAATCCCAGGACAAACTTTGGATGTAATTGACCATCCACACTCACCAGATTCATCCTCCTCCTCCTCCTCTTCCTCTTCCTGTGGAGCAACAGGAGCTTCCACAGCCTCCCCTCCTTCCTCGCCTTCACCATCCTGAAAGATTTCTTCAGCAATGGCTTCCTTTTCATGTTCTTCCTTCCCATAATCTTCTGCCTCATCGTCCTCATCATCAGACATTTTTCGCACACGCCTGAATTTTTGCTGCAAGGAAAATGCCTTGTTGGTGACCACAATCCCTGGCTCAGCACTGCGCCTCCTCTGCAGGCACCTGGGAGGGGGCAGGATGGAACTCAGCATGGCACAGGAACACAGGGGAGAAGAGCCACCCCCTTGGGAGCCGTGCCTGTGTCATTTGCATGCTGTCACCACCAGTGCTGGCCTGGTTGATGTGCCTCTAGTGTTATGGGAACACAACTCACTCTTTTGACTTTAACGCCCAAGTTTTCTTCAATGAGGTCAAAATCATCATCCTCCAGGCGGTCATCAAAAGCTGAAGAAGAGACCAAGGATAAGTTACACTCCCCCTTTACTAATCAGGGAATGCACCAAGCCCAAAAGGGTACAGCTTACCCAGCCCATCAGACACCCAGGGCAGAGGGTGCTCCCTGCCAGCATTGCACTGTGCCCTGCTAGTAACAGTCATCACAAAACTTACTGCGCTTTCTCTTTTTGTGGCCAACATCATCCTCGGAGTCTCCAGAGTCACTGGCTTCTTCCTCCTCTTCCTCATCATCATCATCGTTAATGAATCCTTTCAGGTTCCCCTGCTCATCCTGATCATCGAGGTTCAGCTCCTCCTCTTCCTCATCTGGGATGGAGAGCAGCACATGTGAGACACTTACTGGTTATCCACTGAGACCTGGCTCTGTGCAAGCAGCATCTCCCTCCCCACCATCCACACACAGTTTTAACTGAACATTTTTACTGACACAGAACCCAGCCAGCTGCTCCTGCCAGATCCCCACTTCTTGTCTCGTGCTCTCCCTGCAGAGGAAACAGGTGGAGTGGTCACACTGGGAGATTCCCTCTGCTTTTACCATTTACTATCAAACTGTGTGACTCCAAGTCCCATGGGGGTGAAGCAGCATATTTTTTATTGCCAATTACAAAAAACACTTGGAGGAAAGGAAGCACTCAAACAGCTGAGATTATTGACTACAGAAGGCCCTGCTATTATAGCAGTTATTGCTCCATCTGCAGAGTCACAGGATGCAGAACAGAGCAGCAAGGAGCAGAGACAATTCAGCAAACTCACCATCCTCATCTTCCTCCACAAACTTCTTAGTTACTCTGGGTACAACCTCCCCATCCTGGTTGTACTCTTCCTCTGACTCCTCTGCTTCGCTCTCCACAAAGTCAGACATGGCTGCAGCCTCTCACACAGCAGCTGGGGAAAGAGGAAACATCCCTGGCATCAGCTGAGCAAGCAGAACACAAGAACTTCCCCCTTCAGGTTTTGGAGAGAAGGCAGTTAAAGCAAGAAGGGTTTCAAATTAGCTACAGAGGCCCTGAATTACCCAGTGTCCACCTTGCCTGGACATCCCTGTCACCAGAGATTAGGCAGGAGAAGGCAGCAGCCAAGAGCTGCCAGCTCCTGCCAAGCCATGTCTGGGTGAGCAGGGCAGGAGCTGTCACAGCAACACTGGCGGCTCCTGCAGCTGAAACGTGCACACAGCCAGAGCCTACATCCCACCCATGCCCTCCCACACGCTGGGAAGGCTCCCACTGATGCTACACGGTGTCAGGCACACAGCCCAACTAATTAGGATCCTAATATGATTAATCCTCACTGGGTTAACGAAGCCAAGGTGACCCTGAAAAGCACCTTGGCTGAGCGGCGATCGCCGGCTCTAAGTGAGACTCTACAGAGCCCACAGAGCAAACTGGAGAGAGGGCTGGGGGTCCTGGGGCTTTGTGGCTGCCCACAAGCCAGAGCCACAGCCAGGATGTTCCATGCCAGGGGCCTCCATCCACAGCTGAGGAAGTAACAAGAAACTACAAAACCAGCACATTTTCTGTATTTGTTTGATGTTTTTCCCAACTGGAGTTTCTGCAAACAATATAAATCAAGCTTGGCACAAAGCAAAGTGTTTGCCAAGTTCTGTCTCTATGAGCTTTCCGCTTCTGGAGGTAACAAACTCACTGATACTTTTGAAATTTTAAAAGGAAGTTTTTTTATCTCCTTTTTACATACATCAAAACAACTGAAGCTTACAAGAGCCAGCTATGAGGAAAACCAAATCAACTCCTCAAATGGCTGTGAGGATGAAAATGCCAGCCCAGGAAGAAGTACAGGCCTTTGGGAAGGTACAAAAAGCAGTTCAGAGGTGTCAGATCTAAAGCCAAAACTTCCATGTTAAATTACATCTGATGTAATTCAACACACAAACACGCAAAAACAACAGAGAAAAAAGATGAGGGAAGAATTCCATATGGCAGGGAATGATACCTAAACAAACACGCTTCAAAATGTTCCCATAATCATTTCCCCACTGCAAACAACCAGCTGAAGGAAATCAGTCCCATACGGGACAACCTGATCAAGGCTTCGCCACGGCACTTCTCATGTGCAGGATTTCTCATTCTGCCCCAAGATCCACACATCTGCTGCACAAACACAACAACTTGGAGAAAAACGGGGACTTAGTGTTCAGTTAAAGTTAAAAGGTCCAAGGCTGATCTTGGATGATCTTTTAAAGTCTTAAAATACGAACTCGTCATCCGCATCTCATTAAGGAAAACCCACAACAAAGATGAGGGAAAGATCTCTGCCAGATTTCAGACACCAGTGGAGAGCAGCTCACACTCCTTGGCTGCAGAATATAGGCTGTGGCCAGTTTCTATGCAGGATACTCCAGACAGGCAGAAATCACAGCAGGCTGCTCTGCACTCCAACAGGACATGGCTACTCTGGGTCAGTGTGGGATCCCCATCCTCAAGAGGATACTTTAGAAGTCACACATTTGTATTGAAGCATCCCTTTCCGAAATAATGCCTCAGAGAGCAGCACTGATGCCAGTAAAATGTGTGTTCCTGATGCAAATGACACATAGTGGAGGAACAGGGATTATGTTTACCAACCTGTGTATGAATATTCTGTCAGCTTCACACTTCCTCACCAATTCTCCTGCTACAGGTATTCACCAGGGTATATTACCACACACAAACCTGCAGGCTGAGTGGCTTTTCCTAGAGCATTTCCAACTCTAATAAGCACATTTATCTCCTGCCCATGATCAATACACAAACCTGCCTTGCCACAGCACCACATCCAATTTCACCACTCTCTGCCAGTGAAATGTTTAGCTCACAATTGCGGCTTTCTTCCTCATCACTTGTTCTACAATTTCCTGGCAATTTTACTCCATGTCAATTCAAATTTGTCTGGACACAGGGAACAAATAGGACTTGAGAAAACCATCTTATTAAATGATCCAGCCAAGCAGGTTCCACACAAGCCAACCACCCACAAACCCGGGTGCTTTCAGCTCCAGCAAAATTCACCTCAGGACAGCACGTATGTCACTTGGCACAGAAAACAGAAGCAAAATGTTGAATCAGATATGGATTAAAGGTGCCTCTCCCACCCTCTGTGCCAGGGAGGCCTTAATTTGAAACAAAACAAGCCAGGGAAGCGGGCACAGGCAGAACTTGGTGTGGTCACACAGGGAGACACCTGAGGAGGGTTTAAAGACTCTGGACCGAGGAGTGTTGGGCCAGCCCAGCTGTTTTGATCAGGAGTGTCTGCACTTTGCTCAGCTCAAGGGCACGGTGGCACTGATCCAGAGTCCACAAGCTCCTTTTAACTGGGACCGCAGAGCTCTGATCAGGTCAGGACCAGGGTGGACATCGGCCGCAGGCTCTGCGAGGTGCGGCAGGGCCTTTAGAACAAGTGCTGCTCTGTAAGAACCTGAGGATTTCAGACATCATTCACACATCCAGATACCTGCTGTGTACTCAGGATGTTGGGAATCACAGAGTCCCTCAAGAGCTTCACAGCCTGGGCAGGTGTGGGGTGAGAGAAAGCAGAAACATCTGATACTCTCCCAACTACAGGGATGCCACCTAAGGCAAGAGACCTCAGTGGTGCTCACAGAACCACTGTGTTCTCAGAGCAAGATACATTTATTATTCAGCAATCAACCTCAGGACAGCAGTGTGAATACACAAACCAGCAAAGCCAAGTGCTCACCTTGGCTTTAGGACAGCATGGGTGCAGCAAAGACAGTCCTTGACTTCTCCCCATCCTTTGTGGGTGAAACTACATCAATCCCGCATTAACACTGGTTTTGTGGGGGTTTTTGGGAGGAGAGGGCTTGGGCAGGGATGGTTCTACCCCCTGCCATTTCATGGTTCAGCTCTCAGTCCACTGAGGATCACAAAGATCCACGGAACCACACTGCCACCACTGAACAGTCTCGCTCAGTTCTCATGGTCACATTTCAAAGAGCCAAACTGCAGAGGATTCAGAAAGCTCTGTGAGAATAAGAGAGCTGGGGAACTCAACTCAAAAATGAAGAGCTTAAGAAAGCCAAATTATTAATTTTGTCAATTAAATGTTCATGAAATTAACTTTAACACAGTCCAAGTACATCTACAGGAGTCCAAGACTGACAACAAATGTCTGACTAGGAAAAACCCAAATGAACTGCGAAGATAATAACACTGTTTCATCCCCTGAAGCTCTCAGTGAAATCAATATCAGTTTTCTTTAAATAAAAAAAAAGCAAGCCATAGTTGAGCTGGAATGTGTGGATTTAACACTAATAACTAAGCAATCATCTTCAAGCTGTGTCCCACCACAGAATTCAGACAAAAACATGTTGGCATCTTTTAATTTGAAGCTTACGAGCCTAACAAAACATCCCTGTGAAGCACTGCAAGGCACTCACACCATGAGACATTACCCTCACAGGCACCTCCTCAATGCTGAGCTCTTCCTCACAGGCACTCCTTGGTATCCGCACGAACTTGTGATGGCCACTGGGGCCTGCCAGCCCTGACATCAGCAATATATCATTTTATATTTAGCTTTTATAGCTGTTTTACACATTTCTGAAGCCTGCGTCTAAACCAGACACTCCCACCCTGCTCTGTGGGAGGAACGCAGGGGGAAGTGACGACTGGGGACCAAGACAGGGAAAGTCCAGGCAGCCACCACAGCTCAGGTACTTCCCATACCTGCTTTGTTGGTTTTAATGTTCCCATTGGTCCCACCGCCCCCGATGCTATCAGGTGGCAGCACGTCCTGTGGCAGGGTGACACATTTAATAGCACGTTGTGTGAAAAAGCGCTTCCGCTTGTTTATTTTAGCCCTGCTGCATCATGATTTCCGGTCAGAAACAGAAAACTGATGCTCCCTCCTCGATTTCTCTGACCTGCCCATGACTTCATGCACCTGGATCATGTCTCCTGTCAGAAAGCTTCTTCCCTAAGGTGAGGCCACGAAGCTTTTGCTTGCCCAAAAACCTGCTCTGCTCCTGCCTTTTCCAGTGCTCCCCTTTTGGGATGGTCTAACCAGAATTGCCAGGACACAAACTGCCAACCATTTACTCAGCACTGTGACAATGTTTTGTATTTCATTCTCTGCTCCTTCTAAGTCATTTCAAAACATCCCTCTTAGGCTACAACAAGGTGTTGAATTGTTTTAAAAGCAACAATTGCTGAGACACCTACTGCTATTCCCTGAATAACAAAAGCTGATGTAGAGCCAGTTCTGCGGTGTTCATCACCTTCCTTACACCTTCTGCCATATCTCACTTACCACACCAGCACTCCCACCCGCTGTTATCTGGTCTCTGAAACTCCCCACAGTTTAGTTATCCTAAATAACTTAAGATTAACTTTCCTTCTCTACATCATCGTATTCAGGAAAAAAAGAGCAGCAGAGATGACTGTGAAGCTGTACAATAACCTCACTCCCACATGAGCACCAATCGTTTGCCACCTTTTAGTCATTTATTAAACCCAAAAAGGGCTTTCCCAGGCCTTTGGATTTTCAGGGAGGAGCTCGCCAGGCCTTTGGAAAGCCGAATGCAGTGGTCTGGAAATCACACCTGGGGAGCAGTGATCCGGGAATCGCATCTGCAGTGGGGGGGATCCAGGACCCCCAGTGTGGTGAGAAACGAAGGTCAGACCCTTTCCCCCGCTCCATGAAAAGCATCCCGGTGCTGCCCAGGCCATCACCTCACACCCACAGCCACGCCATCGCCTCCCCCCACCGTGCCAGCGCCACCCCACAACCCCGGCCCCGCTGCTGCGGAGGGCGGGGGCTGCGGCACCTCCGGCCCCGGGGGTGCCGCCCTCGACCCCGGCCACCGCCTCGCCTCCGCCGGGCCCTGCCCGCCGCCGTCCCGGGAGGCTCCTGGTGCCGCCAGT
>VYZT01047597.1:114447-133070 GCA_013400735.1 Pomatostomus ruficeps
GCCGGGGTGGGAGGAGCTGGCGAGGGTCAAGGGGAGGCCCGAGGGGCTGGCGATGGGGAGTGCGGGGGCTTTGGGGGTCCGCGGGAGTTTTGGGGGGGTGATAAGGCTGGTTGGGGTGGTGTCAGGGGTGGAAGGGGCCCGCGGGGCTGAGGGTGAGGTGTTGGAGGTCTGGGAGGAAGGAAGCAGAGGATAAGAGGGAGGAAGAGGGCTTTGGGGAGGTGTCAGGAATTTGGGGGGCTCACAGGGCTGGGGGAGAACTGTGGGGGGAACTTGCAGGGGATTGGGGGGTCATAGAGCTGGGTGTCAGAGGCTTTTGGGGGGCTTAGAAAAGTTCAGGGGAGCCCGCAAGGGTGGGAATGGGGTACCAGGGGAGTGTGGGGGTCAAAGCAAGCTCCCAGAGCTTGGGAGGGGGTTCAGGGATTGTTGGGGGTGGTCCTGCAGGGTTTCTTGTCCACCCTGAGGCTCTGGGAGCTCCTATCCAGCTGTGGGAGCTGGAGCTGGTGCTTGGAGGATGAAGAGCATGCCTAGACCTCAGCCCCAGTGGGGACGCTGACCCTTGCCTTCCCCCTGTCCCCACAGATGGCTGGCATGTCGCCTGGCCGTCACCTGGTGCCGGCAGAAGCTTCATGCAGAGCTGAAGATCGGCTCCTTTGGCTTCTTCTGGGCCCAGAACATCAGCCTCAAGTTCCAGCGGCAGCAGCAGACTGTGGTGGGTACCTGGGCGAGGGGTGGTCACTGGCAGACAGGCAAAGGGTGTGGTTGCAGTCACTTCCAGGCTGGCAGCAGCCATGGAGACATGGAGCCACTCTCATGTTGCCTGGCCCTTCCTCCCTTGGCCAGACCTGGGGTTTTGGCTGTTCCTTGCATGATCCCCAGCATTGGGAGTGGAGTGGGAATGTTGGGATGAGCATTACAAGGCAGAACCAGACTGACCTACCTGTGTGTTCTTACAGGAGATCGACAACATCTGGATCTCCAGCAAACTGAGCCGGGAGCTGCCGTACGTACCCCCACCCCAGCTCCCTGCCTGCTCCCTTTGAGGGTCTGTCTCACCCCTGGCCCTGCTGGCTGTGGTCCTGCTGCCTTTACACCTTTCTGCCATCCTTATTTCCCTGTGGTCTGCTCTGTGAGGGGGTGACCCACGCTTTGAGGGGGCAGTGTCTTGTGGGTGTCCTTGTGCTGGTCCTGCACATCCCTGGGGCAGGGGACATCCCTGGTGATGGGGCTAGGTGTGCCAAGTGCGAGCTCTTGTCAGAGCTGCCTGTGCTGTTCCTCCCCAGGCGCTACTTCGAGCTGTGTTTCGGCGAGGTGCGAATCCGGACGGATCTCAAGAAAGGCCCTGGGTTCCAGCCATCCGTCCCGGAGGCTCCCAGAGAAGCTGATGGAAATGAAAGCAGAAGAGACCTGACCCTTAAACCCTCCCTGCTGAGGCTCCTTAGCCAGGTGAGGCACTGACTCAGTGAGAGGCTGCTGTGGGCTGTGCTGCTGTTGGATATCCCTCACAGCAGCACCTTCTCCCCAGCTCTTTTCCATCCACATGGATTCCATCAACATCATGGTTCTGCACGTGGCCACCTCAGAATCTCTCTGGCACATCCAGGCCAGCCAGACGTGTCTCCTCCTGAATGGCAATGGGAAGAGGTAATGCTGTGCTCGTACCCTACTTTGCTTCCAGGGCAGGAAGGCTACTCCAGCCTCAGCCTGGTGTCTCTCCTCTCTCTGTCCTGCTCAGCACGTCCCATGTCACCTGTGATGTGACGCATTAACCTCCTCTGAGGCTGGCCTGGTTCCTTTTCCTGTCACAGGAAGCTTGAGTTGTGTGTTGTCCAAATAATGTAGTGTGCATGGAGTTCGGGCATGCTCTGCTTTTGGGAGCACTTGGAGCAGACACTTGGGGTCCCTGTGTCCCACAGGAAAGAGAGCAGGGACTTGTTTTGGCAGCAGCAAGACCCACATCCTCCTTCTGTTCTCTGCTTTCCCCAGCCTGACGTGCGAGGTGAGCCTGACAAAGGTGAACAGCAAAGTCCTCCGGAGCAGCCAGCTGGTGAGTGCCGGAGGAGGGAGAAATTCCACACTTGGAACCTGGGCACTGGCTCTCTGGGACACGCTGAGGACCTGTTCCAGGGTGTCCCTGAGGCTGGGTGATGCTGCCAGGTGCTGAGCTCTGTGCTGTGCCCAGCTGTCCACCTGCAGCACCCACTGGGAGGGCACTGTGTGACTCCCTGTGTGCTCTTTGCCATGTCCCCTGTGCACAGGATGACACGTGCTTGGCAGAGCTGGCCCTAGCACTCTCCCTCTCCCTGGAGATCAGCAGCAAGCGGCGGCTGGTGGGTGTCCGGCTCTGCATCCGGACACTGCAGGCAGAGCTGCACGAGGGGCTTTTCTGCAGCCCCCTTCTGCACCACGTCACTGCTGGGGCCCAGCACAGCAGCACGGGGGAAGAGCCCAGCACAGGTCAGGACAAGGACAGGAACAGCTCTGGGCAGGGCAGGGGCTGGCAGCCCCCGTAGTTGCACTGGAGCCAGAGGGATTTGGCTGGGGGATCGCTCCCTCCTGCTCCAGGGTGTGGGGGTTTGGCTGAGTCCTTCCTGTGACTCTCTCTGTCCTTCTCCAGGCCCAGGGGAGCCCTCAGAGTCCCTGCCTGTGCTGAGCAGGGACACACTGAAGCTCATCCCCAGGAGGGTGGAGATGAAGCTGGAGAACACCAGCATGGTGCTGTCCATGAACAGCCAGAAGAGGTAAGGAGGCAGGTGGAGGGGGAAGCTGTCCGAGTCCAAATTAATGTTGGGGACATGGACCTGGGGACAACTGTGCCATTCCCTGCTTATCCCTTGGCTCTGCCAGACTGCAGAGAGCAAGTCCTAGAGCCCACTATAATGGGAAGGACTGAGCTTGGCCAGAGCCTGGGCTCTTGGGGAGGGAGGAAGGCACGTGAGCTGGTTCTCCAGCAGGACAGCTGACGGGATCCTCAGGCAATGGGATGAGAGCACTGGGCAGGGCTGCAGCTGGGCACTGGCTGCTGTGTTTGTCCATGCCAGCATGCTGGTCAGCTGCTGATGAGAGACAGGGAGATGGAGAACATGACAGTGCTGTTCCCTTCTGGCAGTGACTCTGTGTCTCTGTGTCTTTCAGGCACCTCACCTGGAGCCTGAAGCTGCTGCAGTTTCTATATCAGCGTGAAGAGGAGCAAATCCCGCTGCGCAACTTCACGCCCACCTCAGACCTGGACCAAATGAGTGTAGACCTCCAGCTGGAGGGCAAGTAGCCAGGAGGGCACCCATGGCACAGGGCTGCCATCACTGCCCTCTGCCACCCCTCATTTGTGCTCCTCTGTCCCCTCAGATGGCCTTCTCCTGTCCCAGAGCCGCCAGCGCATCGTGTGCCTCAACTCCCTGAAGACCAGCGTGCAGGTGAGCGAGCGCTGGGCACACTCTGTCCCCTGGGGGTGGCTGGTTTGGCTCCTGGCATGAGTTTTTTGCCACCTGGCCCTTTCCCTGCTCTAGGTCACAGCCATTGACCTCTCGGCTGCTGTGCTGGTCAACACCTGCATCATCCATTACCGTCACCAAGAGTTTTCACACTGGCTGGGCCTGTTGGCACAGGAATACAGGTGCCGGGCAGTGCCTGTCTCTAGCCAAGGGCACAAGGCAAGGTAAACTTGGCCTCAGTGCAGCTGCTGGTGTCACAGCTTGTTTCCTTTTGCTGGCCACGCTCTGGCACGGTGCCTGGGCACTCAGCACCTTATCTGCCCTGTGCATAACATATGGGATGGGGAGGCTGGTCAGGAGGTGATCAGGGAGCCCCTGCAGAGAGGACATCCTTCTGGGTCCCCTGCCAGGCTCCGTGGCAGGTAGCTCCCAGTAACAGCCCATCCCTGCTTGTCCCGTGCAGGAGTTATCCCCAAATCCTAGCGCCCATCATCTTGTGTGCCTCGCTGTCCAACGTCAATGTGTCTGTGCAGCTGGGGGACACGCCACCCTTTGCCTTGGGCTTCAACTCCATCTCTGCAGGTACAGGCTGGGTCAGGGGGGTGCTGGGCTCTTCTTGGGGTCTGCCACAGAGGCACCAGGATGGGAATGGGGAGGGCTGTGCTGCCACTGTGTTTGCCTGTGTGTGTGTGTGTGGCCAGGGCTGTGGATCCCAGCCTGGTTGTGTCTGGGGTGCCCACGTTTTGGTGAGCCCTGCCTGCACTTCCACCTTCCTCTGTGCCCACAGACTACCAGCACCTGCGGCCACAGAGTGTGCACCAGCGAGCGGTGCTGGCCGTGGACCACCTGTGCTGGCGAGTGGGCAATGACTCCCACATCCAGCGTGCCCCACATCCCCCCAACATGCATGTGTGGGGAGAAGCCCTCATCCTTGACTCCTTCAACCTCCAGGTGAGGGGCGAGCCGACGGCGCAAGGGGTGGCTTTCAGTCTCAGACTCCATGGGGATGGCACAGGGATGTGTGGTGGCATGGGGCTGTGCTGCAGCCTGAGTGATCGTCCTGTTTGTCCTGCAGGGCAGCTACAACCAGCCCCTGGGCATGTCCAGCGCCCAGTCGGATACACTCTTCCTGGATTGCACCATCCGGGGACTGCAAGTGGAGTCGTCTGACACCTGCACTGAGTGCCTGGTCAGGGTCCTGCCCCTGTTCTGCCCGCAGCTGGGTGGAGCTGAGCTTGCCAAGCAGCCGCCCTCTGCCTCCAGTGAGCCCTGGGGGCTGCTCTGGAAGGTGGATCTGAAGGTGGAGGACGTGAACCTTTTCACACTCTCCGCTGTAGTGGGTAAGTAGCATCCAAGCTGATCCCAGATGGCTGTCCTGGAATAACCCTGCAGTCAGAGGAACCTGGCACATTGTGGTGTGCCTCCTCCATGCCTCCAGCACTGACATGCTGTCTCTCCAGGTGCCCTGGAGCTGCGGCTGGACACGCTGACTGTCCTGGGAAGTGCTGAGAGCTGCACGGTCAGCGTCCAGGGCATGGTGCTGGCCTTGGTGAAGAGCATCACTGAGAAGATGCAGCCGTGCTGCAAAGCTCCTGCCATCCCCAACCCAGTGGCCAACCTCTCCATGCTCTCTGTCACCTACCACAGCAGCATCCGCTCCCTGGAGGTTGGTTTGGCTGTAGGGCCACTGCTTTATTCTCTACTGGGGGTGGATGGGGCAGGAGGAGGATTGGCTGGCATGAAAGGTGCTGGGGGGAGAACGGGGCTGTGCTGTGCTGGCCCTGGCAGTGATACGGTGCCTGCTTGCTCTCCCCGGTGCAGGTGCAGTGCGGCGAGGGGCTGGCGGTGCTGTGGAGCCCACCTGACCACATGCACCTGTACCATCACACCCTGGCCACCCTGCAGTGCCACGAAGCCTTGCGGAACGCCCTTGGCCACAGGATGCTTCCCTCCCTGCCCCCAGAGAGCCCCACATCCCACCCAGCCACCCCTACTGAGTCACCTGGGCCCCTCCAGCCAAAAGGGCCCCCTCCCAAAAGACTCCTGTCCCTGTCCCTGGAGCTGAGCTCTGCCAAGCTCACAGCCTTTGTCTCTGAGGCCAACTACATCAGCCTGGCTGCCGAACGGACCTCTGTGAGCTGGCACGGCGGTGCCCTGCACAGCTACTGCCCCGAGCTGGCCGCCGGCTTTGATGGACACAGCATCTTCAGCTTCAAGGAGGCGGAGGTGAAGCTGCTGCCGGAGCTGGAGGAGGTCGTCCGGCACCGCGATGCCTTCCCCACCCTGCGCACCCTCCGCAACCGCGGCTGGGCCTTCTCCTTCGCCAGCGTGACCATCGAGTTCCCCTACCAGTATGACTTCTCCCGCACGCTGGACGCTGCCGTGGGCGTGCAGAAGTGGCTGAAGGGCCTGCACCGGCCTGGGCGCCCCACCAGCACAGCCCTGCCCCCTGACCTCCTGCTCAAAGTCACCCACTTCTCCTGGGTCTTCCTGGATGACGTTTTCGAGGTCAAGTTGCGAGACAACTATGAGCTGATGAAGGATGAGAGCAAGGAGAGCGCCAAGCGCCTGCAGCTGCTGGACGCCAAGGTGGCTGCGCTGCGCAAGCAGCACGGGGAGCTGCTGCCTGCCCGCAAGATCGAGGAGCTCTACGCCTCACTGGAGAAGAAGAACATCGAGATCTACATCCAGCGCTCGCGGCGCCTCTATGCCAACACGCCCATGCGGAGGGCCCTCCTCACCTGGACCCTGGCCCATCTAGAGCTGGTGGCCATGGCTGATGAGTCCTTCCATGGCACGGAGCGTGTGTTGGAGCAGATGAGGGACCTGGATGATGTCAGCCCGTTCCCCCCAGAGGGTCTGGAGATGGTCACCCAGTGGTGCCGCATGATGAAGGGCAGAGTTGGCAGCTTCTTTGGTGAGTTGTTTCGTGGGAGGGTGCTCTTGGAGGACAGCACAATGGCTGCGTGGCCTGGGCTGGCACCACATGGTGTGTGGTTTTTTGGAGGATCAAAGGGAGGGGGAAGGAAGCAGAGATGTGATGGGATGATGGCTCCTACTGTGGCCCAGAGTGGGGGGCTGCTTTTCTCTTTGCTGCCCCATCCCTCAGCCCTTCCTCCACCCGCAGTGCGGATCCGTGACTACCCCCGGTACCTCTTTGAGATCCGGAACTGGCAGCTCTCCGGCCGGCTGATCGGAGCCGAGCAGTGTGGCCAGGCCTGCTCCCGGCGCCGCCAGGTCCTGAAGCTGGGGCTGCCCTGGGGGGATGCCACGGTGGAGAGGAACATGCCACCCTTGAAGTTCTATCACGACTTTCACTGTAAGAGCTGGAGGAATGGGGGGGCTCTGTGGTGGGGTAGGGACAGGGCAAAGGGCTGAGCCAACCTCTGTGTCCCCAGCTGTGATCTCTCAGTACACCATTGTGTGGGGACCCTGCTGGGACCCAGCCTGGACCCTCATCGGTCAGTGTGTGGATCTCCTCACCAAGCCCTCAGAGGACCCCAGCGCCCCATTGCCCTGGTGGGACAAGAGCCGCCTGCTCTTCCACGGAGACTGGCACATGGACATTGAACAGGCCAACCTGCACCAGCTGGCCACCGAGGTGGGTGCCACAGGACTGGGGAACAGCATGGTGTGGGGTCAGCTCACACCTGCCTCTCCTCACACCTGTCCTTGCAGGACCCCTACAACACCACAGAGAACATGCACTGGGAGTGGAGCCAGCTCTCCTTCCACTGGAAGCCCGGGCAGTTTGTCTTTAAGGGCAACCTGGATATCAACGTCCGGACAGCCTCCAAGTGAGTGTGGGGCCACGAGCCTGAGGGGCCCCACCAGTGCTGGGGGGTGACTAGGGTTTCTTTCTGCATCCAGATATGATGACTGCTGCTTCCTGCACCTGCCTGACCTGTGCATGACCCTGGACCTGCAGTGGCTGTGCCATGGGAACCCCCATGACCATCATGGTGTGGTGCTGCGCTCCCCCGAGTTCCTGCCCGAGGTTCCAGTAGGGCAGCAGTACGATTCCTACCGTGCCTTCCGCTCTGAGAACCTCAACCTCTCCATCCGGATGGACCTGACACAGCCCAGTAAAGGTGGCTGATAGCATCCCTTGGGGACAAGGGGGATGGGGCAGGGCATGTTGGTTGTGGGCTGGGTGCTGCCATGTCCCTGCCCCATGGTGCTGGCTGATGGTGGGTATATTCTCAGAGCACTCCCAGCCCCGGATCCTGCTCTACAGCAGCACCCTCCGCTGGATGCAGAATTTTTGGGCCACGTGGACTAGTGTGACACGTCCCATCTGCCGTGGGAAGCTCTTCAACAACATGAAACCCAGCAAGAAGAAGCTGGGGCAGCATTACAAGCAGTTGTCCTATACTGCACTCTTCCCCCGGCTGCAGGTAATTCCCAGGGCTGGGAATCTGGTGTTTCGTCCCTGCTCTGCCTGTGCCAGACTCTCAACACCTGCTCTCTACTCCCTCTCAGGTGCATTACTGGGCCTCCTTTGCCCAGCAGCGAGGGATCCAGGTGGAATGCTGCCAGGGACACATCTTCACTCGCGGTACACAGCGGCTCATTCCGCAGGGTGAGTGGGAATCCTGCCAGCAGCGCTTCCAGGGACAGCAGGGCCCTGGCTAACCCCTGTCCCTGTCCCCTAGCCGGCACGGTGATGCGACGCCTCATCTCGGAGTGGAGCATCACACAGATGGTCAGTGACCTGAGCCAGGTCACCGTGCACCTCATGGCCTCCACTTGTGACGACAACGCCGACCACCAGCTCGACACCGTGGTGAAGAAAACACACCTGCTGAGCCTGTCCTCCCTCACCTACCAGCGGCACAGCAACCGCACAGCTGAGGAGGTACCACTGCAAACCCTGTGCTGGCCTGGTGGCATCTGCAGGACAAGGGGATGTTGGTTGTTGGTGCAATGGGGAAGTGATTTGAGTGAGGAATAGACAACTTCATGGCCTCTGATCTACCAAGCACCTGGCTTTGTCCCATCTCTGGTCTGGGCCCATGCTGGGGTCTCTGGGGTGGTCCCTTGGGCTCCAGTCACCACCCTCTGCCCACAGGGCCTGGCAGGGCTCCCAACCCCAGTGCGTGAGGCCAGTGGGCAGGGCTGGGGGTGGCTTTGCTGTGCTGAGGCTCTGACCCTCTGTGCCCAGGAGCTACCCCTGCGTGATGGGGACGATGGTTTCCACACACATCAGCTGCACTTGGTGGACCTGCGGGCGTCCTGGACCACCACGAACCGGGACATTGCCTTTGGCCTCTACGATGGCTACAAGAAAGCGGCTGTGCTCAAGCGCAACCTGTCCACCGAGGCCCTGAAGGGGCTGAAGATCGACACCCAGCTGCAGGCCAAGAAGCTGAAGCGGGGCCCGCTCTCTGCTCACTCTATCCCTGCCAGAGTGACCATTCCCGTCACCAGCGGCCGTCCCGAGAGAGCCTCCTCCGGGGGTGAGCACGGCAGGGAGGGGAAGCAAGGGGAAGCCCACAGCCCAAAGCTGTGCCTGCCTTCATCCTGTGCCTCTGAACCATCCCCCCACAGCTTTGCACTGACCTTTTCTCCTTCCCCAGGGGCCTACATGCTGCAGAAGCTCATTGAGGAGACAGACAAGTTCGTGGTTTTCACGGAGGAGGAGTCGGGGGCCAGTGAGCAGCTCTGCGGCATCGCCGCCTGCCAGACCGACGACATCTACAACCGCAACTGCCTCATCGAGCTGGTGAACTGCCAGGTACCTGCCTGTCCCCATGGCCTGGCTGTGACAGGGGCTGTGCCTGTCCCAGAAAGGTCCATCAGACCCCTGGGGTCTCTCCCCGCACAGATGGTTCTGCGTGGAGCAGAGACAGAGGGCTGTGTGATCGTGTCGGCTGCAAAGGCACAGCTGCTGCAGTGCCAGCACCACCCTGCCTGGTATGGGGACACTCTGAAGCAGAAGACATCTTGGACGTGCCTGCTGGATGGCATGCAGTACTTTGCCACGACAGAGAGCAGCCCCTCCGAGGGGGAGCATGGCCAGCTCTGGCTGGAGGTGAGCGTGTGGTGGGTGTGCTGCGTGGGGGACAGGCAGTGCTGTCCATGCCCAGGCCATGTCAAGGAGAATGGGGACAGCCAGCGGTGCCTCCTTGCCTCCCCAGGTGAAAAATATTGAGGAGCACCGGCAGCGGAGCCTGGACTCGGTGCAGGAGCTGATGGAGAGCGGGCAGGCGGTGGGGGGCATGGTCAGCACCACCACAGGTACTGCCCACAGCCCTGGCTGCTGTGCCTACCCCAGTCCCACTCGGGTGTGAGCCCAAGGCTGGTAGAGCTGAGAGCACCTGGCCTGTCCCTGCATGGCTCCAGGAGGCAGCTGATGCTCCAAGCCCTGCACTGTGCAGTCCCCAGTGTGCCAGGACATGGTGCTCTGACTGTGGTCCCTCTGCCTGTCCCCAGACTGGAATCAGCCCTCGGAAGCCCAGCAGACCCAGCAGGTGCAGAGGATCATCTCTCGCTGCAGTTGCCGCATGTACTACATCAGCTACAGCCACGACATCGACCCCGAGCTGGCCACGCAGATAAAGCCCCCTGAGACCCCTGCCAACCAGGAGAAGGAAGATCTGCTGAAGAAGCAGGAGGGTGGGTGCATCCAGGCAGTGTGCCTTGATGGGTAGAGCTCTGGGCTGACCCATGGTTGCTGACTAACTCCAAGGGTGGTCTCTTTTGGCCCTGCTGAGGTCGGAGGGCTGCATACAGAAGGGGTCCCCAGAACATTTCTGGCCATGCTGAGGCCCCACGTGTCCTTTGTGTCCCTGCAGGAGCTGTGGACACTTTCACCCTGATCCACCATGACCTGGAGATCTCCACCAACCCTGCACAGTACGCCATGATCCTCGACATAGTCAACAACCTGCTACTGCACGTGGAGCCCAAACGCAAGGTACGCAGGGGGCTTCAGGTGTCTGTGTCACTGCACCCAGGCAGTCCTAACCTTGCCTTGTTCCTGTGTCCAGGAGCACAGTGAGAAGAAGCAGCGGGTACGTTTCCAGCTGGAAATCTCCAGCAACCCTGAGGAGCAGCGCAGCAGTATCCTACACCTGCAAGAGGCTGTGAGGCAGCACGTGGCCCAGATCCGGCAGCTGGAGAAGCAGATGTACTCCAACATGAAGGTGAGCCAACATCCCCGGCTCCCTGGGATCCCCACTGCAGGGCAGAGGGTGCTCAGGGTTGTCTGTCCTTCAGTCCTTGAAAGATGACAGCAAAAACGAGATCCTGCTCGACCTGAACCACCGGCTGCAGCAGCAGCTGAGCCAAGAAAAAGCTGACCTGCAGCTGGAGAGTGAGGAGCTGAACATATTGATCAGGTAGGACAAGGGAGAATGGCTTTAAACTGAGAGTAGGTTTGGATTGGATATTAGGAAGAAATTCTTCCTGGTGAGGACCTGGCACAGTTTGCCCAGAGCAGCTGTAGCTGCCCCATCCCTGGAAGTGTTCAAGGACAGGCTGGATGCGGCTTGGAGCAACCTGGCATAGTGGGAGGTGTCCAACCCAAAGCATTATATGATTCTATGATCTCTGACTTCTCCAGCATTGTGTCCCCCTTACTCCAGGGCTCCCACATCTCAGTGCTCTCCTCTGTGCTGCAGGTGCTTCAAGGACTTCCAGCTGCAGCGAGCCAACAAGATGGAGCTGCGAAAGCAGCCAGAGGACGTGAGTGTGGCACGGAGAACCGAGTTCTACTTCGCCCAGGCACGCTGGCGCCTGACGGAGGAGGACGGGCAGCTGGGCATCGCCGAGCTGGAGCTCCAGCGCTTCCTCTACAGCAAGGTGTGGAGTTGGACAGCGCTACCCACAGCCCCTAAGCTGGGGACAGGGACATTGGGAGCTGATGGCTTTGTCTGTGCAGGTCAACAAGTCTGATGACACGGCCGAGCATCTGCTGGAACTGGGCTGGGTGACCATGAACAACCTGCTGCCCAATGCTGTGTACAAGGCAAGCCGCAGCTGGGGGAGCAGCCCTGCATCCTGGGGACCCACGGGTGGCCTGGGCAGAGTGGCCTGTCCTCACCCCAGCCACCCGTCCTCTTCCCTGCAGGTGGTGCTGCGTCCCCAGAGCTCCTGCCAGTCCGGCCGGCAGCTGGCACTGAGGATTTTCAGCAAGGTCCGGCCGCCCGTGGGAGGCATTTCTATCAAGGAGCATTTTGAGGTGCCAGGGCTGGGCCAGGGGGTGCCAGGGTCTCTGTGGGGCACAGGCAGCGTGTGCCTGGCTCTGACATGTCTCTTTCCCACAGGTGAATGTGGTCCCTCTCACCATCCAGCTTACCCACCAGTTCTTCCACAGAATGATGGGTTTCTTCTTCCCTGGCCGTAATGTGGAGGAGGAGGAGGTGGGGGATGAGGAAGATAAGTCCAAGCTGGTGACAACAGGTGAGAGCTCATGATCACTCTCCTCTCTGGATGTCCTTGAACAGCTCTGGCTGTGTGTCCAAGATATATTTTGGGACCACTGCTGTCCAGCCTTGAGTTGAGGAACAGGGATTTGTGGTCTCCCCTGTGGACAGGGGAGGGTCTGGGTCATGGCTGACCCCTGGCTTGATGCCACCACCACCTCCCACCCTGTTTTCCCCAGGGATCCCCGTGGTGAAACCACGGCAGCTGATCGTGGCCGATGACTCACTGGGCCAAGGGAAAGGAGTTGCTCAGGGACTGAATCGGACGTCAGGGGTCAGAAGATCGTTCCGAAAAGCACCCGAGGTACCTCCTGCTGCCGTGAGGGGGAGAATCTGCAAGAGCGCTGCTGTGGTGCCAGTCTGTTTTCCATTGCCTGCAGGGCTGGGTAGCCATGTCCTCCCACACTTCCCTCCCACACTTGTCTGTTTTCTCCTGCTCCCTCCCACCACAGGGATTTACATCCTTTACAACCAGGCGCCTGCATGCTTGATGTGATCCCTGTATCTCATTTTTCTAACACCATGCCAGTGCAGCTCTCACCTCTCCCCGATGAAGCAATGCCATGGCCTAGTGCCCGGCTGTCCCTTCCCTGCTGGTTCCTGGCTGTGTCCCTTCTCCTTCCCTTCTGCTCATGGTTTCTGCTCTGTCCCCAGCATCCTGTGGATGACATCGACAAGATGAAGGAGCGTGCAGCCATGAACAACTCCTTCATCTACATCAAGATCCCGCAGGTGCCACTCTGTGTCAGCTACAAGGTGTGGGATCAGCAGGATAGGGAGTTCCTGGGGGTGGCCTAGGGCATTGTCCCACACTGCCTGACACCTCTGTCATGCAGGGGGAGAAGAACAGCGTGGACTGGGGCGACCTGAACCTGGTGCTGCCGTGCCTGGAGTACCACAACAACACATGGACATGGCTGGACTTTGCCATGGCGGTGAAGAGGGACAGCCGCAAAGCCTTGGTGGCACAGGTACGTGGGACCACATCCTTCTTCCCGCTCCGAAGGCTGTCAGAGCTGCTCTGCCCAGGGTGGAGGTGGTAACCCCAGGGTGGGAGGCACGTTCCCCAGCTGCACTGCCTCAGCAGCCCAGGCTGTCACCCATGCCAAGGGCCCAGGGTATGGACCATGGGGTGCTGAGCCCCCTGACTCCCGGAGCAGGTGATCAAGGAGAAGCTGCGCCTGAAGCCGGCGGCAGGCGCAGAGGCCAGGGGGAAGCTGGAGAACAAATCCGACGGGACCATCCAGCAGCAGGAGGAGGATGAGAAGGCTCGACTGCTCATCGGGCTGAGCGTGGGCGAGAAGAACCCCAGCAAGAAGTCGATCTTCGGCAGGCGCAAATGACGGCAGCACCCGGCAGGCCGGGAAGGGACTTGGGGTGCCCCGTGCTCCCCCCCGAAGGCGGAGAGTGGGCTGCGCTGCTCGGTGGTGCCCGAGGAGGGCCCAGCCACACGCAGGCCCTCGGCAGCCCCGTCGCTGCAGGGCAGGGGTGGAGCAGCACGGGGATGTGGGGCACAGGGTGCTCCGGGGCCTCTTTGTGGGGTGCAGAACCTTTGTGCCAAGGGCTCCTGCGAGCTTCCCCCCATCCCTGCTGTGCGGGTGCTGGGCCCAGCCCCTGGGCCTGGTGAAGCAGCAGGATCGCTCCAGGCTGGGAAAAAGGGGAATGGGAGAGAGTTTAAATAAAGAGTTTTTAATTTGGAATAGGCTCAGGCCAGTGGCTTGTTTCTTGCCTCACCCTGCAGTGTTGGGCTCAGCACCAATACCCCCCTTCAGCCCGGTAGTACCGCATCCTTGGGGGCTTCACCCCTTACCCTTCCCCAGCAATTGTTCAGGGCACCCCTGCACTGCCCTGGGCTCAGCCTGTGCACTTACCCCTCTCCAGTCTCTCCTGTGAGCCCAGGGGGCCATGGTGGACTGAGCAGGGACTGCAGGCACCTCCTGAGGACTGCAGCAGGTCAGGTGCAAAGAAAGGAGGAAAGGTAGAAGGGGAAGCCCCAGAGTGTGTAAGGAGGGAGTCCCGGAGAGGGGCTGGGATCATTCCCGGGGGGGTCCTGGAGTGGGGGGTGGGGAATCAGTCACGGATGGGTGAGCAATCCCCAGGTGTGTAGTGGGGGTCCCGGATGGCGGGGATCAGTCGCGGGTGGGTGTCGCGGTGCAAGGGGCAGCCCCGCTGCGGAGCCGCGGGCGGGGCGGGGCGGGGCAGCGGGGTTATGTAAAGCGGCGATTACCGGGGACCGGGCCCGGGGCGCGGCCGGGCGGCGCCGCGATGGGAGCGACGAGCAGCGGCCCCGGCCCGGCCCCGGCTCCGGTGCGGCCCCCCCAGGTGCGTGCGGCGGCATCAACCCCGGGGATCCCCCTGGGCATCCCCCGCCCCGGGGTCCCCTCGCTGACGCTGTCCCCGGTTCCGCAGGGCCGCGCCGTGGGGTCGTGGGTGCGGGCGCTGCTGAGCCGAGCAGGGTCGGTGCCAGTATCGGTACCGGTGCCGGTACCTGGGCTCGCCTTGGCCCCGCGGGGCCCCGCCGAGGAGCCAGCGCTGCCCGGGTGGCCGCTGCCGCAGCTCGTCTCGTTGTTCCTGCCGGAGTTCCCCGTCCGCCCCTCCGCCCGCCAGCAGCAGCTCAAGGTGCCGTCCCGGGGCCCCCACTCTCCCAACGGGGTCCCGGTGCATCCGAACCGGTCCCCGATCGTCCTCCCGGGGCTCCCGCGCATCCCGCCCCGGCAGCCCCGGACGCCCTAAGGGGTCCCCTCGCACCCTGTACCGGTGTCCCTGTTCGTCCTACCGTGCTTCCTGCACGTTCCTACCGGGGTTCCCCAGCGTCCTCAGCATCCTCCCGCGCCGTCCGTGCACCCCGTGCCGCCACCCCGGCACCGCCGCGACTGCCTTACCGAGCTCTCCTCGCACGCTCTGCCGGCTCCCTGCGCATCCTACTGGCGTCCCCGGCCGTTCCACCGGGTCCCCTCTATCCCCGCCGGGTTCTCGTGTCGGGTCTCGGGGTGTTCTACCGGGGCTCCTCTGCACCCCACCGGAGAGTGGCGTCCCACCGAGGTCCCGCGTGTACTCCCGGGAGTCCTGTGCATTCTGTCAACATCCACCGCTGCCGCGCTGGGGTCCCCGTGTCCCAGTCCCCCGTGTGTCTGTGTCCCATACCGGGTCCCCATGTATCCTGCTGGGGTCCCTCTTGGGTCCTCCAGGTCCCCATGTGTCCTCACGTGTCCCCACCGTCTGTCTTGGGTGCTCTGTGCCCCTCACCTTACCCCATGCAGAACCCCCAGCTTGAGCACCCCAAATCCATCTCCATGGAGTGCTCAGACCCTGTTCCTCCCCTCAGATCCTGGGCTTCGTGGCCAAAGGCTCCTTCGGGACCATCCTCAAAGTGCTGGACTGTGGGCGGGAGAAGGTCTGCGCCGTGAAGGTGGGTGCTGGCCCCCGGGACCCATGGGTGTCCCCATCTGTCCTTGTCCCCCCCTTGACAGTGCCTCGTCCCCCCAGGTCGTGCCCAAAGTGGAGGTGCTGCGCCGCGACACCCTCAAACAGTGCAAAGAAGAAGTCAGCATCCAGGTGAGGGGGGCCCAGGAGGGACCCCAGCCCGTGAGGGGGTTTAGAATGGCCACGGGGATATCAGGAGGCCGTGGGAGCTGCGGATGGAAAGCGGCAGAAGCGGGGTCCCCGGCCCCTCGTGTCCCCCCACCCTGGGGGCCGCTCACCCTCTCTGCTTTTGTGTCCCCAGAGACAGGTTAGGCACCCGTTTGTGCACGGGCTGGGGGACAGCTGGCAGGGCCAGCGCCACCTCTTCATCAGTGAGTGACCATCTGCCTGCGGGCTCGCCCCGGCCCCCCCTGCCCGCGCACGTGTCCCTGCCGCCCGCACACGTGTCCCCGCACACGCGCGCGCTCCCCCCGCGCCGCCCGCTGCCCCGTGGGGATCCGGGAGCCTCGGCTGCCGCTCCCATCTCCCACCCCGCACCCGCCACAGTGATGGACACAAGCGGGGCAGGGACCAGTGTGGGGGTGAACAAAGCACCCCAGCGCTGGTGCCTGCCTGGCCCTGATGGCTCAGTCACCTCGGTCCCCACAGTTTTTGTGTTCCCGGTCCCTGTGTGACCCCCAAGGACCACGTCACTTTGGTACCTCATGTGGCCCCGGGTGCTTGTGTGTTCCCAGTGCCCACAGCACTCTGGTGCCCATGTCACCATGGTACTTGCATGCTCCCACGCCACCTTACTCGTGCCTGTGTCACCTTAGTATGTAACCTGGTGCCCATATCGCCCTGGTGCTTGTGCCACCTTGGTGACAATGTCATCCAGGTGCTTGTGCCACCTTGCTGCCTTTATAACCCCAGCTGCCTTTATAACTTCCATCACCTCACTGCATGTCCTCAGTGATCCCTCTGCACCCCTGTTCCCCATGCGACCCCAATGTCCCTTGTGCCAACCCAGCCCGTTGGTAAGGCATGTCACCTGTCCTGGCAGTGTGCACCTACTGCAGCACCGGGGACCTGCACGCGCTGTGGCGCACGGCCGGCTGCTTGGCTGAGGCCACCGTCCGCCTGTTCGCTGCCGAACTGGTGCTAGTGCTGGGTGAGTGACCCGCCACGTTGGGGACAGCCACCACTGTCCCCACCAACAGGGACCTGCAGGCAGGGTCAGCCATCCCCAGGGGTGGCAGTGGGCACTGTGCTGGAAGGGGACATATGGCACTGATGGCTCTGTCTTGTCCCCAGTGTACCTCCATGACCTGGGCATCATGCACAGAGATGTCAAGGTGGGTGGCAGCGGGGCTGGGGGGCTGGAGGATGGGGTGGGGGTGTCTCTGAACCTCTGGCATGGAGAGGCCACCTCAGTGCCTGTCTCTTTTCAGATGGAGAACATTCTCCTCGATGAGAGAGGTAAGAGCCTGGTGGGAACGCCTTGGGGACACCTCATCCCTGGGGACACACTGACAATGGGGACACCTTCTCTATGGGTTCCCATGTGGTGTCTGGCTCCACAGGGCACCTCAAGCTCACCGACTTCGGCCTCTCCCGGTACCTGCAGTGGGGCGAGCGAGCCCACACAATCTGTGGCACCCTGCAGTACATGGGTAAGGGGGTCTGTGCTGGGGGGGCTGTGCTGGGGGGCACAGACCCCCAGGCACTCACCCACTCTCCTTGCAGCCCCAGAGGTGCTAAGCGGGGGGCCCTACAGCCACGCGGCCGACTGGTGGTCCCTGGGAGTCCTGCTCTTTGCTCTGGCCAGTGGGGAGGTAAGGACCACAGGATGGGAGGGCAGGGACACCCCAGGGAGACCCTGAATTCACTGTGCACCCCCCCAGTTCCCTGTGGCGCCAGCGGGGGACCATGTGGCCATGCTGGAACGTGTCAAACAGAGCAGCTATGAAAGCCCACCTGAGTTCAGCCCTGAGCTGGCCCGGCTGCTTGCCGAGGTAACCCTCCTGCCTGGATCTTGGGGTCCCCACTGGCCCACGGGCGGGATGCTGGGATTTCCGCTCTCACTGTCCTCTCTCTGTCCGCAGCTGCTGTGCCACAACCCCCTGTACCGCCTGCGCTACCTCCACCACTTCCAGGGCCACCCCTTCTTCCGCGGGGTGGCCTTTGATGCTGACCTGTTGCAGAAGGACCCGGTGGTGGTGGCAGTGGCCCCGCGACCCCCCGAGCAGCCCCCACCCGATCCCGCCACCTTCGCCGACTTCGACTACGACCTCGCCACCTCCCCGGACCGGCCCTGGCCTGGCTGAGCCACCATGGCTGGGACCCTCGGCATCGCTCAGGGACATCCCCCTACCCCGGCAGCGGGTCGGACCCTGCTGGGCCGGGTCCCCCAAGGGGTCACCCGGGTACCCCCCAATCTCATCCGCGGGTACCTCAACTCTGTACCTCTCGCCGCGGGAGCAATAAACCCGAGAGCCGCGGGCACTGCTGCGGGTGCTGCCCTGACTCGTGGTGGGGAACGCGGGACCACCGGGGAGGGAGCACGGGGGCGCGGGGCTGCAGCTCCTCCCTCGGGCGGGCTTGGGGCAGGTCTGGGGAGCCGTGTGGGGTAGGCGCTGGGGAAGCCCCAAGGTCAGGGGCAGCTGTGTCGCCTGTCCATCCTTCTGTCCATCAGCCTGTCCGGCGCAGCGCGGTAGGGGCGTGGCCTCGTGGGCGTGGCCAATGAGCAAGACCATGCCCATTTCTACGCCCACGGCGGCAGTGACCCCGCCCCAACGGTCGCCCCGCGCGGTGACGCGCGCGCGACGCAGCCAATCAGAGCCGCGCGTGGTTTTCAAACCGGCGGCGCGCGGGAGGCGGCGGGGCTCGGCACCGAGACCGGAACCGGGGCCGCGACCGACACCGAGACCAACACCGGCTGGGCGGGCCCGGAGCCCAGACCGCGAGCGACCGAAGGGCGAGTCGAGACCCAGATCAAGACCGGGACTGTTCCCGGGCCATGCAGCGCGCCAAGACCCCCGCCGTGAGTGCGGCCCGGGGCTGGAGTTCGATTTGGATGTTCCGGGGGAGGGTCTCCAACGGGTCGGAGGGTCCGGTGCGGCCCTCAGGCTTCCCAATGTGTGTGTGTGGTAGGGGGGAGCTGCCGGTGCTGCCGCCGGTGACCCTCCTGGTGCCCCCGCAGGCGCAGAAGCGGCCCCGACGCACCCCGCTGCAGGAGCTGCAGCTGCAGCCGGGCATCGACCAGACCAGCCTGACCCCCTTGCTCCGCCGGCTGCGGCTCAAGGTCAGCCTGCGGGGGATAACGAACGGGACGGGTAACGGGGCGGTGTACCGGAACCGGCAT
>VYZT01047597.1:133107-151887 GCA_013400735.1 Pomatostomus ruficeps
ACTGGGGTAAGGGGCGGACGGGCGTATTTACTGGACTGGGGAAATGGGGAAACTGGGGCAAACAGCTCCGGGGTGAAGGGGGAAAGGGCAGGGCTGCCCTGACCCCACTTTCCCCCTAAAATGTCCTGTAGGACCATGACTGCGCCACCCCAGTGTCCTGTGCCCGGGGCCCCCGCAGCAGCGTCACCGCAGTGCCTTGCACCCCAGGACGCCCCCGAAGTGCTCCCCTGGCCCCCCCCAACAGCACTACTTTGGAGCCCCCCAGGAACTCCACCTGGGGCCTCAGGACTCCCATTCTTAAGCCTAGTGCGTCTGAGGCCCCCAGCAATCCCACCCTTATGCCTGGTGCCTTGGAGACCTCCAGCAGCTCCAGGCCAGAGGCCCCTGGCAGTCCTAACCCAGTGTCCAGCATGCCAGAGCTCCCTGACAGCACTGAGCCAGCCCCTCTGTGCAGCCCAGTCCTGGGGCCCAGCACCCTCGATCCCCTCAGTAGCGCTGTGCCAGCCTCTGTATGCAGCTCCATCCCCGTGCTCAATACCCCAGAATCCCCCAGCAGCACCGTGCCAGTCTCTGTGTGCAGCTCCATCCCGGTGTCCAGCACCTCAGAGTGCCCTGGCAACACTGTTCCAGCCTCTGTATGCAGCTCCATCCCAGTGCCCAGCATCCCAGAGTGCCCTGGCAACACTGTGCCAGTCTCTGTGTGCAGCTCCATCCCAGTGCCCAGCACAACAGAGCCCTCCAGCAGCATCATTCCAGTCCCCCTGTGCAGCTCCATCCCAGTCCCCAGCACCTCAGAGCCCCTTAGCAGCACCGTGCCAGCTTCTGTGTGCAGCTCCATCCTGGAACCCAGCATCCCAGAGCGCCCTGGCAACACCGTGCCAGCCTCCCCGTGCAGCTCCATCCCAGTGTCCTGCACCTTGGAGCCCCTCAGCAGCACTGTGCCAATCTCTGTGTGCAGCTCCATCCCAGTGCCCAGCACAACAGAGCCCTCCAGCAGCATCATTCCAGTCTCCCTGTGCAGCTCCATCCCAGTGTCCTGCACCTCAGAGGCCCCCAGCAGCACTGTGCCAGTCTCCCAGTGCAGCCCCATCCTGGACCCCAGCACCCCAGAGCCCTCCAGCAGCACCATTCCAGTCTCCTTGTGCAGCTCTATCCTAGGATCCAGCACCCCAGAGTGCCCTGACAACACTGTGCCAGTCTCCCTGTGCAGCTCCATCCCACTGCCCAGCCCCTTGGAGTCCCCTGGCAGCACCACCCCAGGGCTCCCCAACATCATTAGCTCGGTGTCTCGCAACCCAAAGTGTCCAGGGAGCTCTGTTCTATGCCGCTGCAGCTCTGCGTCCCCTGGCAATGCCAGCACAGCCTCCTGCACCCCAGGGCCCCCTGGCACCAGCTCCACCCCTCAGAAAGCTCCTTTCCATGGGTGGCGAGCAGCACCTCCAGACTTTACTTGCAGCCCTGTTGTCTCTGAGCCCCCATCTGCAGATGGGAGTGCTGGTCCTCTGCATTGCACCCCTGCACCCCTCTGCACCCCTGAGGGAGCCGAGTCCCCTGCCCGTGCCCCTCCAGAGCAGAGCCCACCTGGCCTCCCTCCCATCGAGCCAAGTGGGTTGGAGCCTGCTGGGTCAAAAGCCACTGTCACCCCTGTCACCTCGTCTGAGTCAACGCTGGGTGCTGTGTCATGGATGTTGCCACTGGTGTGGCTGGAGAAGACCCTCAATGCCTCGTTCCTGGTGGAATCCCTGCGGCACAGCCTGCCCTTCCACAAGCCACAGCAGGATGCCAGCAGCGGTGTCACCCCTGTGCCCACTGCAGTTGCCAGCACCAGCACGACCCCAGTGCCCTTTGCGGTCACTGGCACCAGCATAACCCCTGTGTCCACTGTGGTTGCTGGCATCAGCACAACCCCAGTGCCCACTGCAGTCACTGGCACCAGCATAACCCCCATGTCTGTGGTCACTGGCACCAGCATGACCCCCATGCCCACTGCGGTTGCTGGCACCAGCACGACCCCAGTGCCCACCACAGCCATTGGAACCAGCATGACCCTAGTGCCCACTATGACCACAAGCACCAGCATGACCCCGGTGCTCTCCATGGCCACCGGCACCTTCATGACGCCTCGGGATGTGTGGGAGAGGAGCATGAACACATCCAGGGGAAGCCTTCCCTGTGCCAAGGACAGTGCTGCTGAAACAGACTCCCTGCTCTGGCAGTAAGTATGAGCACGTGCCCCGCTGCATGGGGCTGTGGCACCTGTGGGCTGCCCTTGCCCTAAGCCCTCTCTCTGTCCCCAGCTGTCCCCGGGAGCAGCTGAAGACCCTGCCGCGGGCAGAGCTGGAGGGGCGGCTGGAGAGCACCCTCATCATCATCGAGGCCCTGTCGCTGCAGCTGCGTGACTGGCAGGAGAGCCAGGGGCTGCGGCCTGGCGTGGGGCCGGCCAAGCAGAGGGATGTGCTCACGCAGACGGACATCACCCACCCCGAAGGAGTAAGAGTGCTCTCTGAGGTGATGCCACCCTGTCCCCCGCAGCCTCAGTGCTGTGACAGCATCCTTGTGCCGCTGGCAAGACGGTGACCCCGTCTGGGTTGGTGGAGTGGAAGTAAAGCGGGGCTGCTGCATCACGGCATCACGCACCCGGTGCTGCATTATCACGCCTGGATCAACCCGCTGAGTTTGCTGGATTGGAACCCTCGTGGGGGAAACATCCCTGGCACACATGGGAGGAGGATGGGAGGTGTCATGGCTGAGCAGCTCTCGCTGGCCCCAGGGTGGAGCGGGGCTGGTGCGAAGGCCCCTCCGCTCTGGTGAATGCCTGTAGGAGGAGGAGATCTGGCAGCTCTGCCTCGAGCTGCGGGGGAAAACGGAGGCTGTGCAGTGGCAGCAGGGAGCGGAGCGGCATCTGCAGCGGGAGCTGGGTGCCGTGGGCACAGCGGCTATCACTGGTGATGAGTGTGCCAGGTCTCAGCCACGCAGGGCACACGCACGTCCCTGGTGCTGCCTGTGCCAGCTGTGGCAACACCAGTGTCCTTGTCCCTTCCCCAGAGCACCTGGAGCAGCCAGTGCCTCCTGCTCCAGGGCCTTGCGGATGCCGCCTTTCGGAGCTTGCGGGATGAGCAGGGAGCCCTCACGCAGGAGGTGAGCTCCGGCACATCCCTCTGCTTCCCCTTTCCCCTGGGCTTTGGGAAACCTGTTGGCACACACGGCAGCTGTACCTGGTGCCTCACAGTGCTGTTCCCTCCCACAGCGAGAGCAGGAGAGGCCCCTGGTGTCCCAGTGCCACACTGTGCCTGAGAGCATTCCCAGCAAGCTGCAGAGCTGCCTGGAAGAGCGGGATGCCATCAGGCAGCGAGTGGATGAAGCTCTACGAGCCAAGGAGCAGGTAAGGGGGCAGCTCTTGTGGGACTGAGGCAGTCTTAGGTGTCCTTGTGCCTTTGGCAGGGCAGCCTGCATCTCTACCCATCTCTGGGGGTGAGGATCTCCCTAGCATCCCAGGGGAAGAAAATCCCAATGTGGAAGGCAAGAAGTGCTGTGTGATGGAGCTCTCTGGATGTTTTTTTGGCACGGGCTGTGCCCCCCTGGGAGCAGGAGTCCTAGGCTGATGCAGCGTGCAGGGATGGCTCCTGGCAGTTTCCCCTTGTGTGGCAGTGTGGCTAGAGCAGCATCCTTTCCTCCGCAGGGATATCTCTTCCTGGAGGCTTTCTGTGCCCACGCAAGCGCCCAGATCAGTGCCCGTGACCAGAGCCTGGCCTTCCAGCAAGAGCTGAGCACGCTGTTGGCCCATGCCATCAACCTGCAGGTACTGAGTGGGGTGCTACCCCACGCTGGATCAGCGGCTGGAAGGGCAGCCCTATGCCCTGAGCTTGGGTGATGCTCTGTGATGGGTTTGGGTGCATGAGAGGTTTCCTGGTGCTGCTGCTGGGAAGCTGCTGCAAATTCGGCCTCAGGGCTGGCACTCACCTCCCTTTGTGGCCATTAAATGTGGTTTTTCCACCACAGCAGTGCTGACTCATCCCTCCTACCCTACAGACATCCCTGTCTGCCGAGGCACAGTCATTCCGGGAGTTCTTAGATGTCACCTTTGAAAATCTGGAGAAGGAAAGGAGAGCCCTGGATGAGGAGGTGAGGGGTGTCCTGTGGCAGCTCAGCCCCTCACTGCCCTGCCAGTGCTCTGTGCCCTGGGTGCCATGACCTGTCCCATGTCACACAGCAGGGCAGTGCCAGCAGTGCATGGCAGTGCCAGCAGTGCATGGCAGTGCCACGCTGAGCTCTGCCTGGTGCTATGTCCCTTCCCAGCGGGAGCAGATGAGGGTCCTGGTGTCCCAGTCCCATGCCATGTTGGAGCATGTGCCCAGCAAGCTGCGGAGCTGCCTGGAGGAGCTGGCTGCTGCACGGGAACGAGCAGAGGAAGCTCTTCAAGCCAAGGAGGAGGTACAGGGGTGCCTAGTGCTGTGAGATGTCTGAGGCATGGGGTGATTTGGGGCTCCCCTTGGTGTGAGAGCACCCCAGAGCAAGCACCGTGTCTCCACAGGTGTCCCGCCAGCTGGAGAAGACCTTGGTGGCCCTGCAGGACACAGAGGCTCGGCTGGAGCAGCTGACAGTGGCCAACTCACGCCTGGGCAATGGTAGGGGTGGACAACATGGTGGCTGGAGCTGCTCCATCCCCATTGCCCCTGTCCCCCCCGGCTGACCGCTCTGTCCCACCAGACCTGAACTCCGTGATGATAAATCTGGCCAGCGTGGAGCAGGAGCGGGATGCGCTGCAGCAGGAGAACGAGAAGCAGTGGCAGGAGATGGCCCGGTGGGTTTGAGCCCTGATGTCCTGAGCCCCTCCCCACCTCTGGCCCCAGAACACAGCACCCCCTGATCTCATCCCATGCCCACAGGCTGGCGCAGGAGAGGAACACCCTGCAGCAGGAGTGCAAGGAGCTGTGCCAGGAGCTGCGGGAGGCCACCGAGTGCCGGGAGGTAGGAGCTGCCTGACCTTGCCCACACCGTCACGCGCTGCCGGCCCCCATCACGGCCTCTCCGGGGAAAGCTGGCCGATTGCCAGGAGCGGGATTAGCCCTCCTACCGAGGGGGGATGAGCTTGCAAGGGCGGGTTGACATCCCGCACGTAGTGCAGTTTTTCATCCTGCCCGGCAGGGATTCCCAGGGAGGGGGCTGGGCAGCTCTTGGAGATAATTTTCCCCTGCAGGCGTGGAGCCATCCCCCAGCCTGTCCCATGTCCCTAGTAAACTGGTTTGTAGGGTTTGGTCTGCTGGGATAAAGCTGCCCCTGATTGGAAACAGCACCCTGAGGCATGGGAGGGGCTGTGCTGGGGGTCCCAATGAGCCCCCTCGTGTCTCTGGCTGCTCACGGCTGTGTCCCCCCACCCTCTTACAGTTCCTGGATCAGGAGAACCAAATGTGCCGCACGCAGCTGCTGGAGGTGGAGGCTAGACTGAGCTCCACACTGGCAACGCTGGAGGAGCGCATCCTGCAGCATGAGGAGCTGATGGAGTCCCACCAACGCCTGCGGTACTGCCCCACTCACCAGCTCCACTCAAACTCCTCTATTTTTGGGAAATCAAGGCCTTCCTTGGGGGGGTCAGAGGGGACATTGTGACCATAGCCATGGTCACTGCTGCCCCAGCCAAGTCCAGGTGGGTGGGAGAAGCTGTGGGGAAGCCCAGCAGATCCCACCTTGAGGGAAGCTGCCCAAAATCTGTGGGATTTGCACCATGGCTGGCTCATGGTGAGAGGCAGGCATTGGAAATGTCCCCATCCCACATCGAGGGAGGGAAATGCTGCTTCTGCTGAGGCTGATGCCATCCCACAGGGAAGAGCAGGCTGCCCTCAGCAAGGAGCTGGACAGCACCAAGACCGAGCTCCTGAGCTTGCAGACAAAGAGGAACAAAGTTTCTTGGTGCTCCACGGACATTGTGGAGAGCAAGCTGCGGTTGCAGGAGCTCGCGGACTGCCTCAAGGCTGCTCTGGAAGAGCAGGTAGGAGCCCTGTGCTGGGGACAAGAACACTGGGGTGGCCCAGGGAGGGTCACACAACTGTGGCTCTCCAGGGCACGGCTTTGAGAGGCTGTGCTTGCTGGGGCAGCCACAAGCTGCACTCTGCTCTCCTTCCCCTCTGAAGGATGATGATGATGCTCCACTGAGAAGCAAAGCCTGGACCCCGGCTCCCCGGACCCCAGGCTGGCAGACACCACGCCGTGCCTGGACCCCAGCTTTCCGCACCCCGGCGTGCCGCACCCCGCACCGCGCTGGCAGCTCCTTCGTGGGCAGTGTCCTGAAAGCTGTGGCAGGGAAAGGTGAGCTGGCAGCCCCTCCCTGGCTTTTGGGGAGTCCCAGGATGGGGATTGCTCCCTCCCATGCTGGGGGATGTGCAGGGCTGGGCACAGCTGCTGTCCTCTCTCGCAGATGCCAATGAGACCGCCAGATGTGGGAGTGCAGTTGCCAAGGACAAACTTGCATCCACGCCAAAGCCAATAGGTATTGGGGCCATCACCCTGTCTGGGACCCTGTTCTGAAGCTGCAGAGCTGCTGTGCAGAGGGATGAGCAGGCACATCTTCCTCTGTATGCCTTGGGGCTCATGTTCCCTCTGTGTTGCTCATGAGGCTCTTTCCTGCCTGTAGATCCTGAGGACATTCTGCTGGAGAGTGTGCAGGAGCTGAAAGCTGTGGTCTCCAACCTCACCATGCTGAGCTCCCGCATCCAGGACCTGGAGCAGAGCGAGTTCACAGCACTGCAGACAGAGATGTGAGTTCAGCAGGGCCTCATGTCAGGGGCAGGGGCATCACTCTCCTGGGCATGGCCTTTCCTGCAGGCAGTCTGCCTGGGTCTGCCTCTTGCCCCAGTCCTGGATTAAACCTCTCCTGGCACAGCTAGATGGGCTTTTTCCAGCTGGCTGGGCTGGTACAGGTGTCTTCACTCACCATGGGCCCAGTGGGATGCCCAGGAGGGGGTTTGGTGCTGTGCTTGGCTGTGATCCCCACCTGCTCACCACCACTGTCCTCTTGCAGCTCTGAGCTCCAGCTCCGCCTGGAGACACTGACAGCTGAGAGCCAGGAGAAGGAGGATGCCCAAGCTGCCACCATCGCCAAGCTGAACAAGGCGCTGAGGACCAAGCTTGAGGTGAGCAAGAAGTGGGCCAGCGCTCACCCCAGGGCAGAGCCGAACTGGGACGGGCGCTGATCTAGGACACGGAGAAATCTGGTGATGCCCCATGGGTGCTCCTGGCTTGTCTGACCTCCTCAATCATGAGAAAACCCACTCCAGGGTGCTGGGGGTGGCCAGGGCCGGGCACTGCCTGACCCTGCTTCTTCCTCCCTGTCAGAATGAGAAGGAACTGCAGGACGTGGTGAAACAGCAGGAAGAGAAGATGTTGCAACTTATCGACAAGAGTGGAGAAGTCATGGTGTGTGATGGGGGCATGGGTGGGCAGCACCCCAAGGGGGCTGCCAGCCCCAGGACCCCTCTCAGCATCCCCTCTTCCCCTGCAGAGGCTGAAGGCAGAGGTCTCCCAGCTGAAGCGCTCGCTGCAGCGCGCAGAGACAGAGGCCAAGGTGCTGTGGGAGGAGATGCGGGGCAAGGAGCACCAGGTGGACACTGCCTCTGTCCAGGAGCGGGTCATGCTGCGGCGGGAGGTGAGGCTGTGGAGCTGCAGGGCTGAGGACTCCTCATGACACCCCACCATGGACAAGGAGACCTCTTCAGATGTTGCTCCTCACTCCCTGCCCCCCACTCCAGACCTGTCCCCCACAGGAATCTCAGCAGGGCTTTGCTCCTTTTGCAGGTGGATAAACTACGGCTGCTGCTCCTGGAAAAAGAGGATGAGAATCTGCGGCTCACTGACAAGTACCTGGAGCAGGTATGGGGAGCTCCAAAGGGCTGCCCTGGCTCCACTCATAGAAGCCGAATGGTTTGGCTTGGAAGGGACCATAAAGATCACCCAGTTCCAACACTCCTGACATGGGCAGGGCTCCCCACACCCTTCTGGGCAAGCCCCTGCCCAAGTTTAGAGCAGAGTCCTGACAGGCATTTCCCACCACCACAGGCCCGAGGGCTGGAGATGAAGCTCCATCATACCCAGAGAGCACTAAGAACCCATGAGGAGATGCAGGAGAAGATGAAAGAGGTGAGATTTATGGTTCATTGCTCACCCTTGCTGTGACTGCAACAACACCAACCCAAACACTATCACTGCTGCTGTTCCCAGGTCCTATCAGCTGTCCCCGAGGTGGCCCTGGGCTGCCAGAAGCTCCAGAGCCTGCTGCGCTACCTGGGCCTGAAGCCAGCCAGTAAGGAAGCTGCTGAGCCGCTATAGCCTGTAGCCTGAAACCTTTCCTGTTGTTAATGTTGTAATTATTTATTGAATAAAGTTGTGTTGGCTTTTACCCCGCCTGGTGTGTGCATTCAGGAAGCTCCTGGTGCTGTGGGTGGGGACAGCTTGTCCAGCCTGTGCCGGTTGCTCCTGTTCCGTCACGGGGCTGTGGGCACGGCTCCCTGCCACCCCAGCGCCTCTCCTTCTTGGCGGGGGACACGTTCCCCCCCCTCTGGCAGTGCTTGCTCTCAATAAGGGACTGCGTTCCCCAGGCTCCCACCCTGCGGCCCCGGCAGCAGCCGGTGTGCCCGGGCTGAGCCAGCTTCCCTCCCCTGCTCCCCGCTCCTCCTCCTGCCCTAGATTCCCTCTGTGCCCCGCTCCGCAGGGGCTTGTCTGGATCCTGCACCCCATCATGGGGCTGCGGGCACGTGCCTGTTGCGTGGGAATTGTTCCAGAGGCTGCATCCTGCACCTTATCGCAGGGATGATTCCAGAGGCTGGACCCTGCACCCCCATCACGGGGCTGTGGGCACACGCCTGTTGCACGGGGATGTTTCCCCCTCCCAGCCTGGCTCCAGCATGCAGCATCCCATGGCTCAGCCAGCGCTGGGAGCTCTGCCAGCTCCTGCTCCCAACCCCCCTTGGTCCCCGCTGCTGCATGAAGGGGGGCTCCCTTAGGGGCTCCCCGGCTCCCAGCACAGCTCCAGCCTCACCTCCCTCCTTCCCTGCTGGGGCAGCTCCGGCGGGATCCCCCTCCCGGTGTTCCTGACCCCACGGATGCTCCCCACCGCCATGGGGACCACTCGGCACCTCCCTTCTCTGCCATGGCCCAAAATAGCAGCACTCCAACAAGTGCTCTGGTTTTTAATGGCCTCTTTCTCCTGCCCAAGGGGGAGGGAAATCACCTTCCCCTGCCCTCTGCCACAGCCCTGCCCCTCTGTGTGGGGCGGGTGCCGTGACTCGCCGGGCGCTGGCACCGATTTATCCGGGAAATGGAAGTGTTTGGGGCTGTGCCTCCATGTCCTGGGTGCGTGGGTGGCTCGTGGGAAAGCAGCACTCGCCGCTCTGTGACCCCGCTGGGTCAGACACAACCTCTCGAGGTTCGAGGCCGGCATTGGGGGGCCCCGGCTCTGGGATGCAGGGAAATGTGCTCCCTTCCCTGGATTAGGGCCACGAAGGGTGGCTAAGCCTCCTTTTACGGCGGGATTCAGCACAGCGGGGCCCTGGCAGCCATCCCCGTGGGGCGAGTGGGGACACTGGTATTGTCCCTGTGCCGGCTGTGAGTGGTTTTTTAGGGGGTTTGGTCTCCTGTGAGTGTCCCCCCCATCCTGGACGGTCTGGGGCTTGGTGCTGCTGGGGCTTGGCCCCTGGGCACAGAGGGGTCCCAGATGGGGTATCCTGCACAGTAACAGTGACCCCAGCCTGGGGGTGGGACAGGGGGTCCCCAGCCCAGAGGTGATGAGGGGAAAGTCTCTGTTCCTAGCTGGTAGTCAAAAGAGGGGGGCACAGCCTGGGGGTGGCATGGAGGGGTCACTGTCCCTAGTTGGCAGTGGCAATAGGGGGGCACACCAGGGACCCCAGCAACAGCAGGGCGCTGTCAGATGTCCCTGCCCATAATCAAGCAGGGGTAGTGGGACAGAAGGGTCTCCAGCAGCAACCGGAGATGGAGTGCCTGGGTGGCATGGGGGGCCCTGCCCATGACGGTGGGTGACTCAGCTGTGTCCCTGGGCGGTGGAAGTGGGGGCACAGAGGGGTCTCCATCCCCAGCAAGGCGCTGCAAAGGGGTGACACAGTGGGGTCCCCAGCCGGGGGTGGTCACCTTGGGATCGCCATGAGCGCAGGGGCACGACCCCGGCGGNCAGTCCGTGCTCGTCGCCGCCGCCCTACACGGTACGGGGGAGCCGGGGGTCGGGGAGAGCCGGGGGGCCGGGGGGAGCTGCCGGGGGGGCAGCCGGGGGGTCCCGGCGGCGGGAGCCGGCAGCCCCGCTGAGCTTCCCGGGTGTCTCCGTGAGGCATCCCGGGGGTCGGTCCGCGCTGGGAGCTCCAGGGCAGAGGGACCCACGGGCATGGGGGTTTTGGGGGTTTGGGGGGAGCCAGGCTGCTCCTCCTCCGCTGGCAGAGCTGGAGCCTCTACGCTGCCGGCCGGGGGATAGAGCACCCCAGCTCCCGGGGGCATCACCGGCCCCGCGACGGCGCCAGCCCCGGGGTATCGCCATCCTTGGAGTACCCCAAACTTTGGGTATCTCCGTCCCCGGGTTTTGCCGCCCTGGGGCGGTTCCGTCCCCAATTCCCGAACTATTTCCGTCCCCCCGGTATCCCCATTCCTCTGTTATCGTCATCGCTCGCGTAACCTCCCCGCGGGCTATTCCCGACCGTGGAGTATCTCCCTCTCCGGGATACCCCAAAGCCCCGGTAACTCCAGACTCAGGTAGTGCCTCTCTGGGGTCTCTCTTTCCCGTTTTCCCGGAGTATTTCCGCCCCCCCGGTATCCCCATCGCCGGGCTGTTTCCATTCCCCGCGGGGTATTCCCATCCCCAGGGTACCCCCATCCCGGTCCCCTCGTGTCCTGCGCGGGTCCCCGCGGAGCTGCGCTCCCTCAAGATGGCTGGGCTGGGGGCGGGCTGGCAGGCAGCAAAATGGCTGGGAGCTGCCCGGCATCCTCCACGATCCCTGCCACGAGGCTTATACAACGTGCCCTGGCCGGTGGGGCCGGGCTGCCAGCCCCGCGGGGGTCCCTGCTTCCCGAGGAAGGGGCTACGTGCGGTTTCGGGGTGTCGCCCCGGTGGTGCGTGACTCAGTCCCCGTCCGCTCGCAGCCACCGCCACCATGACGCACCAACACCCCGCGCTGACGGCCGAGCAGAAGAAGGAGCTTTCGGACATCGCGCTGCGGATCGTGGCCCCGGGGAAGGGCATCCTGGCAGCCGATGAGTCCGTAGGTCAGTCTAGGGGGGGAAATCTGCCCCGCCACCCCTTTTCCCCACGCCGGATGGAGGCTGACGAAGGTGCTGGGTGCCCGCAGGGAGCATGGCCAAGCGCCTCAACCAGATTGGGGTGGAGAACACGGAGGAGAACCGCCGGCTGTACCGCCAGATCCTCTTCAGCGCTGACAGCCGGGTGAAGAAATGCATCGGGGGCGTCATCTTCTTCCACGAGACCATGTACCAGAAGGCTGATGATGGCACCCCCTTCGTCCAGATGATCAAGGACAAGGGCATCGTTGTGGGCATCAAGGTGTGGGGGGTGCCCTGTGGGTTTGTGGGGTGCTGAGGGTGCTTGGAGGGTGCTGGTGGGGCTCAGCGCTGCCTTCCCCTCATTCCACAGGTGGACAAGGGTGTTGTGCCGCTGGCTGGGACGGATGGCGAGACCACCACGCAGGGTAGGTGTAGCAGGGGCTGCGGGGTTTGGGGCTGCAGGGTTTGGGCCTGTAGGGTTTGGGGTGGTGGGATTTGGGTCTGACACACTGCCCCGCAGGTCTGGATGGGCTGTGGGAGCGCTGTGCCCAGTACAAGAAGGACGGGGCAGACTTTGCCAAGTGGCGCTGTGTGCTGAAGATCAGCGAGCACACCCCCTCCCCGCTTGCCATCATGGAGAACGCCAACGTCCTGGCCCGCTACGCCAGCATCTGCCAGCAGGTACGTGCCTGCTGCCGTCGCCCCACGGGGTGGGCAGTGATCCGTGGGATGGGTATTGACCTGTGTGGGCAGGTATTGCCCCACAGGGGTGGGCACAGATCTGTGAGGCTCAGCACCGCGCCTGTGCAATGGTGATGATCCCTGGGGATCATCCCCAGCGGCTGGACATGACCCGTGTGTTGGGTAACACCTCACGTGGGTGGACATGGGGCATTGCCCTGTGGGGTGGGCATCACCCATAGCGTCAGGTGTCAATCCATGGGGCCAGGCATTGCTACGTGCACTTCACAAACATGGATGTTACTCCAGGGGGCTGAGAATTGACCCTCCCAGGTTGGGCATCTCCCCATGAGGCTGGGTGGGCATTGAGCCTTGGGGCTGAGCATCGCTCCCCAGGTCTGGGCATTGTCCCCCATGGGGCTGGGGGATGCCCAGGGACATGGCTGTGATGGCATCGGCCTGTTGTTTGCAGAATGGCATTGTGCCCATCGTGGAGCCGGAGATCCTGCCTGATGGTGACCATGATCTCAAGCGGTGCCAGTATGTGACGGAGAAGGTGAGTGGTGGGGTGGCAGCAGGGCAGGCACCATGCTGTGCTGTGCCATGCCAGGGGACTCCACGCTGCCTGTCCTCCCCAGGTGCTGGCAGCTGTCTACAAGGCACTGAGCGACCACCACGTCTACCTGGAGGGGACCCTGCTGAAGCCCAACATGGTGACCCCCGGGCACTCCTGCCCCACCAAGTACAGCCCGGAGGAGATCGCCATGGCCACTGTCACCGCTCTGCGCCGCACTGTGCCCCCAGCCGTGCCAGGTACCAGCCCTGGCATGTGGCAGAGACCAGGAGGGTGATACCTTGTGTCCCCTCCTGTGCCATAACCCTGCTCTCCGCAGGTGTCACCTTCCTGTCTGGGGGTCAGAGCGAGGAGGAGGCTTCCATCAACCTCAACGCCATCAACACGTGCCCGCTGGTGCGGCCATGGGCCCTCACCTTCTCCTACGGGCGGGCACTGCAGGCGTCAGCGCTCAGCGCCTGGCGCGGGCAGAGGGACAACGCTGACGCTGCCACCGAGGAGTTCGTCAAGCGTGCAGAGGTGATGGGGGTGGCCCTTGTGGAAAGGGGATGCTGAGGGCTGTGTCCTCTGGGGTGGTGGGGACACCGAGGACTGAGAGGGGTGGCTGAGGACCATGTCCCACAGAGTGAGAGAAGACACCAAGGGCTGTGCCCCTTTGGACAAGGGATGCCAAGGACCATGGTCCCTATGGAAGGGACACAGTACTGCCTCTGTGGGGGGACAGTGAGAGCTGTGTCCTCACAGGGGAATGGAGGGGTGCCAAGGGCCACATCCCTGGGCTCTGCTTTCCAAGGTTTGTGTCCCCATGAGCTGGGAGACCCTGTCCCCAGTGACTTGGGGACTTTGAGTGACACCCCACTGACATTTCCTTCCCCTGCAGGTGAACGGACTNCCGGCCCCCGCCCCGGCCCCCTCCCCGCCACCGCTCACACCCCGCTTCCACCCCAGCCACCCAGGGGAGCCGCCACGCGGGGAGAGGAAGGGGGGAGCGCCCCGCGGGCCGGCCCCACGCCGTGCCCGCAGATGAAACGAGGGGTCCGGGTCAGCCGGACCCTGGGGGGAGCCACCCGGGTGCCCCTTTGGCCGGGGGCTCCGGCCGGGCCGTGAGGGGAGGAGGGCAGGCCGCGTGGGGGGCAGGAGGGAAGGCCTGGGGGTGCCCCTGCCCTGCCGTAGCTTTGCAGTCCTGGTCGCTGCCGCCCTTGGGGCGCCTGTGTTGTGTTCGCCATGTGCACCCCGTGTACCAAATAGCCTAACAACGAATAAATGGTAGAGACAGCGCCGTGCCGCCTCTTTCCTCGCCGCGGGGCACCCGAGAGCTCTGTGCCCTCCTCCTGCCTCATCTCGGGCTGCCCGGTCCCTCCGCCCGCTCCGGGCATCACCGGCAGCGTGTTGTGCTCACTTACGCAATGAGCTGTGCTGGCTCTCAGCCCTCCCACGCGCATCGTGAGGCTCCGTGAGCTNGGTGAGGAGTTCCTGTCCCCGCCTCTCCGTGTCCTCCCTGTCCCGGTACTCGGCGCTGCCCCGGGGCCGGCCGCACGCCTACGCCCGCGCGGGCGGCGACGCTACGTGTCCCTCCGCGGCACTCGTAGAGGCCAAAGCCCGCCTCCTCACGGCAGATACGCTCTCTGATTGGTTCTTCTGCCCGGCCATCTGGACCGCCGCGCAGCGCGCGCCGCGCCTATTGGCTGCCTTAGGTATTGTGAGCTCTGATTGGCTGATCTGGGAGTACGACACGCCCCCGGCTGGGCCAGGAAGTGAAGATGGTGGCGGCGGCGGCAGCGATGGCGGCGGATGAAACAGGTACCGGCGGGCTCGGATGCCCGATGCTTGTTCGCTGTTCCCCGGCCCCCCGAGCCTGGTGCCCGAGGAGCCGGGTTGGTGCTGAGCGCTGTCCCCACAGAGCGGGCGCGGGGCCGGCGCGCCGCCCTGTCTTTCGCGACCATCGCCGTGGTTCTGGGGCTGCCGCTGTGGTGGAAAACGACCGAGACTTACCGCGCCGCCCTGCCCTACGCGGACATCGATGGGCTCGGCCAGCAGCCGGTGAGCGCCGGGCGGGCCCGGGGGCGGCGGGTCTGGGGGCTCGGGGGTCCGAGCTGACGCCGCCCCTGTGCAGGTTCAGCTGGTGGTGCCCATAACCGTGGTCTTCGTCCCGGGGTCGGTGCCCGGGGACCTGCCGAGGCCGCTGCCCTTCAGGGACGTGCAGGAGATGGAGATTTCCGTGAATGGTGAGATACCCCCTTGTCTGTCCCTGTTCTGTCTGGCCCTGCCCCGTCTGCTCCTCATGGGTGGCCTCGTCCTTTCCCGGGGGTTCCCAACCTGCCCGTGGCTTCTCCCCCTGGCAGCCCGGAGCTCCCAGGACCCCAAACCCTCGTTCACCAGCATCATCCTGCCCTGAGCTGGCAGTGCAGGGAGCAGTGGGGGACAACAAGGTCCTAGGGTGGTGCAGGGAAGGGACCAGACCCACTGCCTGGTGATGGGGACGATGGAGCCCTCGGAGGGGGGGATGTGTCTGGCTGGTGTGGGGCTGTCTCACTACCAGTGTGGACCACTGCATGCCACAGTGGTTCACCCCATCAGCACCCAAAAGACCTCGTGCCATGCATCCCCCTGGGGCTGTCCCTTGTCGCTGTGAGCACCAGGCTCCTATGAGGGGCCTGGGATCAGCAGATTCACTCAGGTTTTCTGCCCTTGCAGTGAGAACCAGCGTCACGTCCTGCTATGAAATGTTCTATCGCAGCACCACGGGTCGGGAGGAGGCAGCACTGGCTGCGGCGACTGCACGAGGTATTGGAGCAGGGAACTGCTGGGGAGCTCCTCTTCCCCAGGCTGGCTGAGCAGAGAACACACTTTGCTTTGTCTCAGAATGAGATGGGGATTGGAGTGAAATTCCCAACCTTGCCAATGCCTCCATCTCCCCCAGAGGCTGATGCTGCTCTGCACCCGCTGCAGGACACCACGCTGGGCTCTCTGACCATGTACGTGGTCCCTGAAACCTCCTCTCTCCTGCCTCAGGTAGGAGCAGCACTCTCTGCATGCTTCACCCCTGGGAGGTGGCATGTGTCACAGGTGGCTGTCACAGGTGGCACTGTGCCATTCTCCCAGCCCTCACCCCTGTCCCATCCCCAGGGCATCAACGTCTACGTGGGGAAGCACCGCAGCGCCCTGGTAAGGGCCGGGGGCAGCCTGGCTGCCCTGCAGGCCCGGCTCCGGGAGGTGACACAGGTGATGTCCTTCACGGCCAGCTCCATTGCCGCCGCTCTCTCGGACCGTGTGCCCGACGGCCAGCTCAGCCCTGACGCACGGCGGAACCTGAAATCCAGCCTGGGTATGGATGTGCCCTTCATGCCTGTTCCCTGGCCCTGGGAGAGCTCTCTGTCCCTGGGGAAGATCCCATTCCTGCTCTACCTGTAGCATCCCTGGATGTCTTCTGGGCTAACAGACCCCATTGCCTGCAGCAGTTGCTCTGGGCCAGGGTTGTTCTGTGATGGCTCTGTTGGTGTGGCTACACTGGGGTGGGCCAGGGAGGAGGGGACAGGCCCTGCTGCTCCTGGGAGCTCTGTCACAGCCTCAGTGCCTCACAGGCTGTGGGTCCTCGCAGGGTATGAGATCACCTTCAGCCTGCTGAACCCTGACCCCAAGTCCCACACCGTGGACTGGGACATCGAGGGGGCCGTGAACAGCTACGTGAAGCCTGTCCTGGACAAACTGAGCTTGGTGGCCAACTTCTCTGTGGATTCACAGGTGAGGGCTGGGAGAGATGGTGGGGAGAGCCCAGCCCTGACCTCCCTGGGATGTGCTTCTCTGCCAGCAAATTGTCCCTTGTGTGCCTGCAGATCCTGTACTACGCCGTCCTAGGAGTGACACCCCGCTATGACAAGGAGTCCTCCAGCTTCCTCCTGAGTGCTCACAGCCTCCCACACGTCATCAACCCTGTGGAGGCCAGGCTGGGTGAGCACCATGCTCATGGCTCGCTGGGATCTGTCTCATGGGACCAGGCTCTGCTGAGGGGCAGGGCACAGCTGTGCCTGTGTCCCTGCCAGCCCTGTGTGAGAGCTGCTGGTGTGGCTGTGAAGGAGGAGCTGGGCTGTGGGCTGCTCTTGCTGTCCCTGCCAGCCACAAGAGTTCAGTGACTGTCCCACTGCAGGCTCCAGTGCTGCCTCACTCTACCCCGTGCTGAACTTCCTGCTGTACGTGCCAGAGCGCTCCCACTCCCCCCTGTACATCCAGGACAAGGATGGAGCTCCAGTGAGCACCAATGCCTTCCACAGCCCCCGCTGGGGTGGCATCATGGTACGGGAACCATGGGGGTGCTGGCAGTACTGGGACAAGGTGGTGGCTCCCCATTCCCAGCTGGTGACCTTGCTGGCCCTGAGGCCCTGGCTATGCCACACTAACACAGTCTCCTGCAGGTTTACAACGTTGACGCCCCTGCTTCCCCCCAAGCCTCCCTCCCTCTGCAGGTGGATGTGGACATGGCGCGAGTGATGGAGGTTTTCCTGGCCCAGCTCCGGTGAGGATGCTCTCTTCCCTCCCCAGGCCTCTGTGGATATCAGTGGGGTCAGAACAGGCTGTACCCAAACAGTTTGTTCACTCCTCCCTCTGTGGGCTCTGGGAGGCTGAGGGTGGCTTTTTATGGCCTTTGAGGTGCTGGCTACTGGCCATCATTGCTCTGTGGTCAGGGGGCCTGGCACATTTCCAGTCTCCTCAGGTAGGAGACTTGGCTTATCCTGCCACACATCCAGGAAGCAATTAGGGAGGATTGGGACTAAACACAGCAGAGAAGAAGAGCAGGGAGCTCGTGGCAATGCAGGCTTGTGATGTGGGCTGGGACCATCCCTTCTACTCCCAGGTTACTCTTTGGGCTGTCTCGGGAAGAGGTGCCCCCCGAGTTCCTGCTGGAAAGGCCAGGGAATGAGGGGCTGGCTGACTGGGAGCTGGACCACCTGCTTTGGGCCCACACTGTGGAGAACATTGCCACTGTGTCCACCACCCTGACCTCGCTGGCCCAGCTCCTGGACAAGATTGGGAATATTGTCATCAAGGACGACGTTGCCTCTGAGGTAGGGCTGGGGCACTGTGGGGTGGGGAGCAGAGCGGGCTGAGTGTCCCCATGGTGCTCCCTGGCCGAGCACTGACCCTTGGCGTTGTTCCCACACAGGTGTACCAGGCAGTGGCCTCAGTCCAGAGCGCTGTGACCAAGCTATCCCTGGGCCACCTGCATGCGGCTTTCCAGGCCAGCAAGGAGGCTGTCACCTCCTCGGAAAGGGCCTTCTTTGACCCTTCTCTCCTCCATCTCCTCTACTTCCCTGACGACCAGAAATTTGCCATCTACATCCCGCTCTTCCTGCCCATGGCCGTCCCAATTCTCCTGTCCCTGGCCAAGATTGTCCGGGAGACCAGACAGCATAAGAAGGAGCCCACCAAGATGGACTGAGCGATGGTGCCCTGGTGTGGGGCTGTCCCCACCTTGTGGGGTGTTGTTGTCACAGACTCATGGCCCAGGAAGGCACCCCAGGGCCAGCTCTGGCTGCTTGGCTTGGGTGTGCTGGGGCCAGGATGCAGGAGTGGGAAGAGAGGCTGCTTTGGGAGGTGGGAAATGGTCTCCATTTGGGTGCTGAGCCCTCCTGCACCCACAAAGACAGAGAGGGGAGGGATGGGGGCTGCCTGTGTGCACCCCAGCCTGGTGCTGTGTTCAGAATAAGCTGCTGTGTAAATAAAGAACCCCCCGTTCTGTGGGGGGCTGATGTGGGGCTGTGTGAACCTCCTTTGGCCATCTGGGGTGTACCTATTGCCCTGCCTTCCCCTGGCCCAGCTTTCCCGTACCCCCCTCCTTTGCTTTATGGGGTCTGGCTGCTGTTTTATGGGTATTTAGCAAAAAATACTTAGTTGGGGAGGGGGGGACAGTTCCTGGGGGGCAGTTAATGGAGTCCACCCCACCAATGGGTGCAGAGCCCCCGGGAGCAGCCCCACCTTAGCGGCTCCTCCATTGTGTGTCGGTCGGGGGGTGGTTACGGGCGGGTGTCCCTGTGCTCTGGGGGCAGGTGTGGGGTCTGTCTCCACCTCACCTGCGCTCCTGTGGGGCTGACCCCTATGGCGCGGGGTTCGCAGGAGGGGAGGTTTGCCCTGAGCAAAAAAGGTTTGCCACGAGCCCCTGGGAGCAGCGGGGGGGACCGCTTTCCTCCTTTCCCCTCGTTCCTCCCCCTTCCCCCGGCGCCGGGCGGTGCTGTGCGGGCGGGGGCGGGCCGGGGGCGGTGATG
>VYZT01047597.1:152028-169290 GCA_013400735.1 Pomatostomus ruficeps
ACCGGGCAACGCGGCGGGCGGAGGGGATGGGGACCGTGTCCCCGTGGGGCTTTTACCGGGGAAAAAAGGGAACCAGTCGTCCTCTCCGAGGGGGTTAACCCGGGGGGAGAAGGGGAGCCGGTCCCCCTTTCAAAGGGGCTCACCAGAGGGAAAAGGGGAGCCGGTCCCCCCTTCCCGGGGGACAAGGAGTGGGGATGCAGCACCGCAGGGGACAGGGTCAGGCTGGGGATGTGTCACCCCGGAGTCTGAGTACCACCGAAAGAACAGGGACTGGCCTCGCTCCGGGGAATGCCCCCAACTCTGGTGGAAGGTCGGTGTTGGGATGCTCCTCACTGCCCTCCCTATTCCCGGTGTCTGTGCCCCAAGTGGAGCCCCCCACCCTGTGCCCACAGCAGTGGGACGGGCTGGGTCCCTGGCCACAGCATGAAGTGGCTTCACAGCAGCCTCCCCTCCCCAGTATAGCACCCATGGTCTTGAGGGCTTCTTGGGGGATAGTGGGTGGGAGTGTGTGGCTGGAGGGGCTGTTGTGCTTGCCAGAAGAGCTCGGGACAGCAGCACTCGGGGCTGGGGAAAGGCCAGGACAAGGGGGAATGGCTTCACACTGATAGAGGGCAGGTTTAGATTAGATATTAGGGAGAAATTCCTCCCTGGGAGAGTGGTGGGGGCCCTGGCACGGGTTGCCCAGAGAAGCTGTGGCTGCTCTATCCCTGGAAGTGTTCAAGATGAGATCAGATGGGGCTTGGAGCAAGCTGGGCTAGTGGAAGGTGTCCCTGCCCCTGGCAGGGGGTTGGAACCAGATGGTCTTTTAAGGTCCCTTCCAACCCAAACCATTCCACGTTAATGCTTGTGCATCAGGCTAGCCTGGCCTCAGTGATGCCCAGGGACAATCTGCCCTGGTGTCCCAAAAAGTCCTTTTTCCATGTCCTCGGACCTTTGGGTTGTCTCTCTGTGCTGGCAGGGGAAGAAGGGGGCTGTCAGGGCAGAGGGGCTGGCCTGGAGTCTGGCTGTGGTCCCTGTGCCTCGTAGCGCTCTGCGACGTGGCCTCAGAGCCAGCTCTGTATCACAGGCTGGGGCTGTGACAGCCCTGGAGAGGAAGGATGCGGCTGTGGGTGCTGGTGCATGCAGGCAGCCCCATGGGGCTGCTGTGTGAGCAGCATGGGAGGAGGACAGCCCAGCAGGGGCTCGTGTCAGCCCTCAGGGAGGGCTTACAGGGCTCCTCTGAGAGGGGCTGCTGCTGCTGGGGACCCTTGGGTCCCCTTCTCCGAGCTGAGCTGCTGTGCTGGTGCAGCTGCGTGATTCACTGCCCAGGCCCAGAAATCCCCTGCCAGTAGCAGGGAGAGCCATGCAGCAGGCACTGAAGCATCCTGCCAGCATCCTCAGCTGGATGGTGAATCCAAGCAGTAGCTGTGTGAAGCACTGTGTGCTCTCCTCACGGCAGCCTGCGTGTCCCTGCCCTCACCAGGGCTGTCTGGAGGGGACAGGGCCACCCCACACCCTCACTCTCACCTTGTGTGGCATCAGTGTGGATGGATGATGCTTGCTCTTGGTGAGCTCCTGCATTCCTGGGGAGCAGGGAAGGCTACGCTGGTCAGCCCAGCTTTGGAGCCAGGCTTGGAGCAGAGCTGGTTGTTCTTTGCCTCTTCCAACCTGGGTCAGAGTGCTCTGGAGCACAGGGAGGGTGTGAAATGCATGAAAATGTTGTGTTCCCCTTGTGCTGTGAGACTTGCTGGTACCAGGAATGCAGATGGGTCATGCTAAACAGAGCCAGGCACTGTGATGACGTCCCAAGCTTACCATGGGAAGTGCTTCCTGTCCTGCTGGATACGTGGGAGCCGGGAAATGCTCTCCACACCTGAAATCCTCAGTGAGTTTGGGGATACAGGTAAACAGTACATCCATGTTGACTATATTGTATTTTATCACCCAGGAGCACTTTGCAGTTCCCCTTCTCTAGCTCAGTTTTCCTCCTGGTGGGTTTAACAGAGAGCAAAGAATGTTTTTCAGATCTTTAACACCTAATGGCTATTTGCGGCATTCTGTGGCCTTTGCTCATTTCTACACCCTTAAAAACAGATGGCCAAAAATATCAATGTGAAACTGTTCCACTCTTCTGCTTCAGGAAGGGGAGGAGGAAGGACCAGGCTGTGGGAGAGAAGTTCACAGCTGCCCCAACCTTTTGGACGTGCTGAGTGTCAGGGCAGACACCACACCCTGTTGCAGCAATTCTATCTTTGACAGTTTGAAGCTGAAGGAGTTGGTGGTGGGGTTGCAGCAGAAATGTCCTGGTGCCCTGGATGTCCTTTGTTGTTCCAGGTAGAGGATAATCCATCTTTATCCAAATTCACGGGCCAGTAGCACGGCAGCTCACACTGTCGAGGGACTGCATTAAACTGTGTCCTGCCCAGGGACCTGGGGAGGGCTGGCCATGTTTTGGGATTGCTGCCCCAAGCAGGGCTTGGTATCACAGGAATGTGTGTTTTAGGAATGCTCACACCAGGAGTAGCCTGTGTGTTTCTGAACAGCTTTCCAGATTGTGCAGGGAGAGGTGGAATGCTGGATATAGCACAGGACGGTTTGGGTTGGACGGGACCTTAAAAACCACCTTGCTCCAACTCCCTCACCAAGAACAGGGACATCTTCCACTAGATGAGGTTGCTCCAAGCCTTATCCCGTCTTTCTTTGAACACTTCCAGGGATGGGGCAGCCACAGCTTCGCTGTCCAACCTGTGCCAGTGCCTCACCAGGCGGACAGGGATGAATTCCTCCCTAATAATCTTTGCACCAGGCAGCACAGCTGGGCTCTGCTCTCCCAGTAGGTGCAGCTGACCGGCTGTGAGCTGGCTGGGCTGGGCGGGTGGCGATGCAGGATGTGGCTCTGTGGGCAGCCACAGGAGCCAGCTGGGCTCTGCTCCTAATGTGCTTCTAATAAGCTTAACTGGGCAGTTGTGTGAACTGCCCTGCACATTCTGTGTCCTACCAGCATTCAATTCCCCGGCAGCTCCGGGCCCATAGCGTTTCTGGGCACGCTGGGATCCAGCCTGAGGGATCTGGGATGCTGCCCTGGGATATCTGGGCCTTTTGGCCAGGCCAGCTCTGGCGCTGCTCCAGCTGGATCAGGTGTAAGGCGAGAGAACCATTTCCTTTGCAATTAGCGAGATTTGTCACTCGCTCACACAACTGTGGTTGGGCAAAGCGGAAAAAGCTCATGACGTGATTAATTTAAGATTAGCAAAGGAGTGGGGCAGAGCTCAGTTCAAATTGCAATTAATTACTGAAGCAGCCAGAGGATCAGAGCATCAGATATGTAACAAAAGACAAGCTCCAGCCTCTGCCCTGCTTATCACCTGCACACTTTGCCTATAATACCAGATCAAATCTTACATTTTAACTTTTATTCTGAAGCTGTTTTTATTTTAGCCAACCAAGGGGTTAAATCATTGATTACTTGCTTGGAAACAGTTTCAAAACAAACCCTAAAAATAAGGAACACACACGTAATCATTTCTGAAAGTAATCTCTTCCTCGAGCTGTCACTTGGGATTTCTCTGAGACTTCTCTAGGCAGCTTTAGCTAAAGGCCAGCTTGGCACAGGACTGCATCAGTGGGTTAGGAAGGGCAGACCCTTCTTGAGGGACTTTCATACCAGTTTCCTGCACAAAAAACCCAAAGAAACCATTTCCCTGCCCTCTGCCTCAACAGTTCAAGTCCTGTAAAGCTAAACCAGCCAGGATCCATGTTCAAATCCATTTCTAAATCCATGGGGTTTGGACAGGCAAGGAGGGAGGGAGGCACTAACAGGAATCTGAGGTAGATGTGCATGAACCCATCTTCAAAGCCACTCCTGGACCATGACTTCCCTCCCCAATTAATTGGGAGAGTGTATTTTATTAGGAGCTCTGAGGAGCTGTGGGTGTGTGCAGGGAGGTTAATGAATCCCCGTTCTGCCTTGTCCAGGGCTGTGTTGTGTGGATGTGTTGTGATGTGCTCATTTCTTGTTGCAGAGCTGTGCCAAGCTGCTCTCCCCACGACCCTTCCCTCAGCATCCCACACAGGCTGTGAGCCTTTCCAGGGCTCTGTGGTGGGGTGTTGTGTGGATGGAGGGTGTTTCCCAAAGTCTCACAGCACAATATGAGCTGTTAGGATTCCCAGGGGCAGCACACACGGTGTGTGTGGTGTGGGATTCCTCCTTCTCCCGGGGTTCTGGGTTTGGGCCATGGCAAAGGTAAGAGGAAAGCTGAGGGAGTCAGCCTGAGAGTCTGGGCAGAGCTTGGCTTTGACTCAGCCTTGTGTAAGACCAAAAATAGCTGATTTAGTTGATGTTGTACACGTGGTTTCAGACTTTGAATGCAATCAGCCTGAAAAGGGGGCAGGAAAAAGTGTTTGGATGCCTTGGAAATGGGGGAAGAGTAGCTCTTTCTGCAGGCTGCAGGGCTGTGATCAAATTAATTGTGAGAGGGCGAAGTCTGGAAAGCTCTAGCTAAAATAAAAAAAAAAAAAAAGAAAGAAAGAGATGAGCAGGCTGCAACAAAAATCAGAGCCTGGTGACCTCTGCAGCAGGACTTGGCAACTGAGGGGCTCTGGGGACCTTGGGAAGTGCCCCAGCCCAGAGCCTTCTGGCTTAAATCCCTCTGCTTCCTTGACAGCAAATGTGCTGCTGTGGAAAAACCCCTGTGGGATCCTTCTGGTGCAGGATTTTCCCTCTGGGGCATTGCAACAGCCTAATTCCAGAGCTAGGTCAGAGGGCAGCTGCCTCCCTCCCTGTGCAACCCCCTGGCCTTTGGTTATCCAAACCCCATGGTTTGGGTTGGAGGGATCTGCTCTACAGGAATAGATCCTGTTTCCTGGCTGTCCTGGTTTCACAGGACTTGAACTGTTGAGGCAGAGGGCAGGAAAATAGTTTATTTTCTTCTTTAACTGAACCCAGATTGTCTGGGCAGGTGTATCAATAGCACCTGGAACCTGCCCTCCCTTCCCTCAGGTCCTGCTGTGTGTCCTGCGTCACCGCTTGGCCTCTTTGCGGGGTCTGGGTTATTTTTGCTTCCTCCTGAGACTCTTCAATCTGATAATCTCCTAATCTGCAGCTCCTGGCAATTCCTCTGCAGTTGTCTTGGCTTTATACCTGTCTTATGTCTTGGGAGTTGGCTTCAAAATAGCTCCTGACCTTGTTGGTTAATGCAGGTTAGGAAACAGGCCTGCATCACTACAGGAGCCTTCTCATCCATTCCCTAAATTGTTGTTGTTGTCTGTGTTGGGGAGAGAAATTCCTGTTAGAAGTCACTGCTGTTGCATCAGTCTCTTGTACAGCATCCTCCTGATTTACACCCATTTCCAGGACCAGATTTTCAGTTCTTTCTTACCCTGGGTGCACTCTGCTTTCCTTAGTGGGCTCTTAAGGCCTTAAAATAGGAGCTGCCCCATCTGAGATTAGACTCTGATGAGCCCAGAAATATCCCTGGTGTCTGTGAGAGGGGACACGTGCTTCCTCCTGATTGCAGAGATGGAGAAGGGATCTTGAAAGGAGCACAACAAAGAGTATGAATCCTATTGCCCATGAACTTGTGATAAAAAGTGCCTGGTGGGGTGGTTGCAAAGGAAATTTGGAAATACAGGATCAAATTTTAGCTTTCTGTGGTGAGGATCAAACCTGATCTCATCCATTTAAATAACACGGAGAGGTCCAGAGGAGAAAGTGCCTTTGTTTGCTTTCCTGTATTATTTAGCACTGTATTATCCCTCACCTTTTGTGCTCCTGTGTAACACCAGCTGCTAAAATACACACCTGGAATTATGCACCTTGGTTCAGGACGTGCCAGTGCTCACAGGGAGTCCTTGCTGGCATTGTCCAGGCTGTTCTGCTGGTTTATTTTGTGTTCTTAATTGGGTTTGGGAGAGCAGGAAGGTTTCCTGGATAAAAACTCACTCTTCCCTGGATTAGGCAGTGAAGGTACCACCTCAGAACTGCACCAGGGGAAGACGCACCTGCTAATTCTGAGAGCAGGGCTAGAGATAACTGAACTGTTTGGGGTCACTTTGAAACCACTTTTTCCTCCAAAGGGAATAGGAGAATTAATGAAGGAATTAATTGAGCCAGACTCGGGAAGCCAATCACCTCTGCTGCTTCCTCAGACCACCACAGTGGTGTTGGTTGTGATCCAAACTCTTCAAAACCGTGGTAGGCCTTAAGATAGACATTGTCTCTAAGAGTGGGGAATTGCAGATCTTTAAACATGATCCAGAGGTTATGGAAGAGAAGCTGGAGAGGCACCATCAGGAATGGTGATGTGTGAGTGAGAAGTGGCTGTTCATACCAGGTGAATTCTTTTCAAGAAGAGTTTGGGGATGGAGGTCTGGGATATGGCAATTCCCTGGGCTTTAGGAAGTGGTAGGAAGTACTCCTCTTTTGTGACCTTTTTTTGCACTACTAAATGTCGATATTTTGGGATAAAAGCCAATCTGGTTGGTTTTCCGTGGCAATGCTGATGTGTCCATCCTTTCATCCCTAAATCAGGTGAGTACTGAAGGCTCAGGGACACACCATGATTGTTCAGTTATTTACAGGGAAACAGCACAACCTGCATCAGGGGAAGTGGAAGAAACAAGAAAATATTCTGCCCTGAGAGACCAACCCACCATTCTCTGTAACCATCCCCTCCATGGAGGTTTGATCTGCCTCATTCCCAGCTAAAATAGCCACGGATGCTGCCTCCCTTCCCCAAATCGTGGCGGCGGTGAATTAGGATAAGGGAAGCAGATGATACATTTAAGTGAGTCACGGAAGTGTGGGCAACTGGGCCCTACAGTAATTTAAAAATAAGTGTGTATGGGATGAGATTAGCAAATCTGACAGTGCTCAGCTAAGCAGAAGGATCTGCCAATTGCAAGCAGCCCATTCCCAATAAGACCTTCCAGTGCAGCCGCAGGCTCCTGTTACGGGTGGGGGGAAAAACCAGCACGTGGCTACTTTGATTGATTTTTGAACAGGAATAGCAGAAACAAATGTAATCCAGACTGAGAGGAATATATATTCCTTTGGGTTTTTTTCCTTTCTAGGAGACTGGGCACTGCCAGAGGAGAAAAAAACCCCACTTGATTGCAGTATTCTGGCAGCTGATCTTCCTGAATGCCATCCTGTTGTATATTGGCAAGCTGATTAAAAAACAAACAGACAAAAAAAAAGGTTTTAAAATATTATCAGGGCAAAAAGAGTTGGAAAATATCAGTGTAGGGGTGCAAACATCAATGAGCAGGAGCCTGGTGGGGATTCTACCCGGGGTTTACTCCTCTTTGGAGGCTCTGCTTGGCTCTCCTCTGCTCCAGATGAGTCATGGACACTGTTACTGCAGCAACGCTGCTGCCAAGGAGGGGGATAAAGCTGTTGCCATGGTGCTGGATGGGCAGGAATTCTGCAGGAGTAGAAACACTTAATAATTAACTTGCAGACAAACGCGGCTTCAGATTTGCCCGCGTGCTCCGGGGAAGGTGTCCCGGGCTCCCGGGCGACTGCTGCCTGTTCCCAACAGCCTTCCCAGGGAACAGCCGGTGGCCATGGGCCCAGGGAGGCGAAGCTGGGCTGTGGGAAGCTGTGCCTGCTTCCATCAGTTGGTGTTTTGCATGCTGGTACTCGGAGCTGGGAAGTTGTGGGACGGGTTAGAGCTGGGGTGGCTGATGTGTCAGAGCCGAAAATCACGGTGTAATTGCAGGACATCTCCCTGAGGAATGCTAAACATCAGGGCTTAAGGCAAGGGCTGGGTTTAAATTCCTGTCCCGTCTTGGCTACTGTTCAAGACACAAAAGAAGATTTTTGTGCAGTTCTTGGGGTATTTATTTGGCCGAATACAGGCTTGTGTTTTCTTGTGGTAGTAAAAAGGTCGAGCTTTTAGCTTGTTCTTCCTGACAGCGTGGGTGCTGGTGTCAGGTTCTCCTTGTGCTGTGTTGATAGGGAAGGGAAAATCCCTGCCAAATGCCAGGGATGCTTTGAACACTGTCCTCTCTCTGAAAGCCCTTTTATAGAATTGTAGAATCTCAGAGAGTTTTGGCTTAAGAAAGATCTAAAAGATCATCCAGTCCCATCCCCTCTGCCATGCAGGGACTCCTCCCACTAGACCAGGTTGCTCCAAGCCCTACCCAGCCTGGTCTTGAGCACTTCCAGGGATGGGGCATCCACAATTTCTCTGGCATTCCTTTGAGCATTCACCATATGGGGTTGTTGGAGAGCAGTACAACTGTCCAGGCAGAACATTTAACACCTCTGTTCCTTGTACCGAGTTTACTTGGACAATTCTCCAAGTTATGGAGGTATAGAAGGAATAAAAGGCTTCTAGGAAAGTGCTGGTGCCAGGTGTTCATGCCCAGGAGCTCAGAAGTCTCTCACAGTGGCCTTGGATTTCTTAGACCTGTGCTGAATTGTGTTTGCATGGGCAGGTCTGAGCTCTGAACACTTGTAAATTGTTTTTATTGTAGTCAATGACTAAGCCTCAGGTGCATGGATTTGTTGGAGTTTCAGAAATAGGAAAGCAGACAGAAATAAGTGATTAGCTCAGATTAACAGCAGGAATTAGCAGCTGAGAAAGTGCTTCGAATTAGAATGTTAAAGTACTGTTTTCACCTTGGAACCTCCAAAACCATCAAGCAGATTTGCTGTTGTTTGAAAGCTGACCTGAATTGCGTACATAGAGCATTTCTTGAAATTTGTCAGGATAAAGTAAATTATTGGAGCTGCTTTCAATCTGTGCTGTATGTCCTCCTTCCCCAGGGAGGAGGCTGAGTCCCATGCCAGGAGCTGGCTCAGGGCACAGCAAGGCTGAAGGCCAAAACTGTGGGGTTTTTAGTAGTGGAATCCTTATCCCTGGAAGTGTTGAAAAGGCCTGTGGATGTGGCATTTGGGACATGGTTTAGTGGTGGACACAGCAGTGCTGGTTATTGGTTGGACTTGATGATCTTAGAGGGCTTTCCCAACCTTAATTGATTCTGTGATTCCATGACTTTCTCTCAAAGATACTCAAAGCAGGGAAGGGCTCTGCTCCCTGTTTTCCTAACACGGGGAAAGGCTTCGACGGCATTTTCAGTGCGGAGGAAAACAAGCCCTGGTGTGGGACGAGCATCAGTGGAGAGAAGAGGCCACCCTTTGTCTGCAGGGGGTTGGAGCAGGGAGGTGGCGCAGAGGAGGACACTCCTGTTCCAGTTAAGTGCAGTCGGCTTAGTGCTCCCAAAGCTGCTTAGCCCTCGCATTCTGCCACAGGGCAGTTTTTAAAACAGGCAAAGCCTCTTACACTGGAAAGGCTGGGATTTGATGGAGGTGCTGACTACTCTCAATACCCCGGGGGCAAATGGATGCAGAAGTTGCTGGCACAGAGTTGGGTAAAAGTGATGACCTCCGTGTGTTGGGGGAGAGAATTCTTTCCTCTGTCCTGTCCCAGGAGGGCAGTGTGAGCCTCCAAGACTGAGACTGTCTTCAGAGATACCAGTTTTGAATTAAAACAGGCAGTTTAATTCAGTGGAGGTGCATTTGGGCTGCTCTCACTGCCGGTTGGGCTTCCAGAGAGCAGCCAGAAATTCCTGGTTTTTCAGGGCAGCCTTCATTTAAATTTGCTTCCCCCTGCAGATTATTTGTGCACTCCAGAGGAAAATGTTTACAAGATAGACTTCACCAGGTTCAAAATCCGGGACATGGAATCTGGCACAGTTTTGTTTGAAATCACCAAGCCAGCAGCTTCAGGTGAGTGCACACACAAAACAAGGTTTCCACGAACAAATGCTTTCTTTTGCCTTTTCCCACTCCTTTTACTCCATGAATTTCCCAAAAATAGGAGAATCTGTCAATTGCAGGAGCCCCGTCTTGCAGCAGGAATGTTTTTCAGGTGTCTCTTTGTACCAACAGGGTGAGCAGAGCTGGCTGCTGCTGTGCTCTTACTGTTGCCATCTGTGGTGGGAGGGGACAGATGGATGTTGTAAACAGGAGCAAAAAAGGAGGAGGAGATCACCGGGTGGTTGTTCCTTCGCTGTTCATCAGCTTGTGCCCCCTGCGCACAGTTTAGCTGTTAGTTTAACATCTCTCACTGAGGAGTCAGGAAAGTGGTATTTCCAAAAGGGAGAAGCTGCCAACGGGCAAATTAAACAAACTGAACATTTGCCTTTTTTTTAAGTTTAATTAATTTTTAGGTGTTGTAATCATCCAAGTGTTGCCTGTTGCCAGTGTTGATAAAGACCCAGGGCAACTGTTTTATTTTCTGGCTGAGTGCTTTTAACCCTTCCCCACCTCCCTGCGGGTGAGAGGAAGTTTTCTGTATCTTATAGGTAGCAAACCAGGCATGCTAAGGGGAAATGGCTTGTTCAGAGTCACTCTGCAGACTTGACGTGAGGCAGGAGCAGTTGATAAGGACTAGAAATCCAGAAGATAAGAAATTACTCCAACCAAAGGGCCATCTTGCAATATTTCACCTCTGAGTGACCAGTGGTGGACACCTCAGGACAGCAGCAGTGTGAGCTCAGCAGCAGAGTGGTTTCCTGGCTTACGTGGCTCAAGAACTCCGTCACAAGGATCTTCCCTGAGTTTCTGGTTCTCAGGCAGCTCTGACAGAGTTTTCTCTGGGCTGTTGCAGAGCGGGAGCACAATGACAGGAAGGACGTGGACCCCAACGCCGGACGCTTCGTGCGCTATCAGTTCACCCCAGCCTTTCTCAGACTGCGGCAAGTGGGAGCCACGTGAGTCACTCCCCTCTGCTCCTTGGCCTAGCACAGGAAACAAGTGAAATCTTAGGAGAAAAACCCTGACTCTTCCATGCTGATCCTGCCAGGAAGCTGATTGAACAGGGGGCTTTTTTCTTTTATTATGAGGGTCTCCAAATCTCTTGTCCTCTCTGTCACTTTAGGCTGTTTAGTCAGGGATAGGCCTGGTGTTGAAGAGATTGATGCTAAAAGAGGCAAAATAAGGTGGGAAGACTTTCCAGAGAAGAGAGGGCTCTGGGGAGACCCTAGTGCACCTTCCAGTGCCTAAAGGGGCTCCAAGAGAGCTGGAGAGGGACTTTTGGAAAGGTCCTGGAGTGACCCCACAGAGGGAATGGCTTCCCAGTGGCAGAGGGCAAGGGTAGATGGGGTATTGGGAAGGAATTCTTCCCTGAGAGGGTGGGGAGGCCCTGGCACAGGGTGCCCAGAGAAGCTGTGGCTGCCCCATCCCTGGGAATGTCCAAGGCCAGGTTGGATGAGGCTTGGAGCAGCCTGGGACAGTGGAAGGTGTCCCTGCCATGGCAGGGGGTGGGACTGGATGAGCTTTAAGATGTTTATCTCTTGCTGTGTTGTGTCCTTGTAAAATGCTTTAAGGAAAAGAGGAAAACAATAATTTGATTAGTGCTGTTGCTTTATATTTTTGGCTTTTTTTTTATTCAGAGCTCTCTTCTGCCTTTCAGGAACGGTGCAAATCTTATTTAAGCATGAAAGCTCACGTCAGTCTTACCCTTCTTTTTCAGGGTCGAATTCACAGTAGGGGACAAGCCCATTAATAATTTCCGTATGATTGAGAGGCACTACTTCCGTGACCAGCTGCTGAAAAGTTTTGATTTTGAATTTGGCTTCTGCATCCCCAGCAGTAAAAATACTTGTGAGCACATCTATGAATTCCCCCAGCTCTCGGAGGATCTCAGTAAGCTCTTTATTATAAACTTTCATTTCTGGGTTGTCACACCATGATGTTCATCTGAGGTGCTTTGGGGGAGCCCTTTCTTAAAAGCTGTCTCTAGAGAGTGGGTTGGGTAGGATAATTCATACTTTTTTATCTGTGTTAACACTGATTTTGTTTTCTAGTAGGATGTATCTCATCACACACCAGGCAGTTGCTTGGGTTTTTTTTTTAATTCATAAAAGGGAAGCTTCAGTATCAGAGAGAAAAAAGATAATTGTGTTGTAAAACAACCAAAAAATAAGATTAAAAAGACATCCAATAAATGGATAACTTAAACGTTATGATCTGTTTTAATGTTTGATGTGCTATATTGCGAGCTCGAGAGGTTTTAGTATGAACATAAATTTTATTTTCTCTCCTCTCTCCCAAGACACAATAGCACAAGCACTAAATCTCTGTGATCTTACTCTTTACAACCCCTAATTGTGTGTGTCAGCACTAATATTACAGTCTGTGGAAAATACAGTGAGGCACTGCTGTCAGGCCAGAACAAATTTAGGTTGAGTTTGCTGTTTTATCACCATTTTTGAAAGCAAAACAAAAAAACCCCAACCCAAAATGTAATGAGTTCTTGTTCTGAGGTCCCCTTTATATGATGCCTTATTTGGATTATGAACATTTTTCATCCCTGAAAGCCTTCAAAGAAAGTGTGGATGTGGCACAAGGGTTTAGTGAACCTGGCAGTGCTGCGTTAATGGTTGGATTTTAAGGCCTTAGAGGGCTTTTCCAACATAAAAATTCCACCATTATGCTGGAATTGTTTAAAAGATACTGACAAGGAATTATTTGAGCAATTTCCCCTTTGGGTTCTGGTTTTCCACCTGACTTTGCAGCTGCCTGAGTGACGCTGAAAAGCGCCTGAGCCCCGCACCGAGCGTTGCTGTTAACTTTGTGGTTTTTTTTATTTTTTTTATTTTTTCCCCCCCTCACAGTTCGAGAGATGATCCTGCACCCCTACGAGACACAGTCGGACAGTTTCTACTTTGTAGACAACAAGCTGGTGATGCACAACAAGGCAGATTATTCATACAGTGGAGGACCTTGAGCACGGGCTGGACAGGCCCTCCTGCGCTGGCCTCCCCGTTCCTCTGGAAGTCGTCAGGGATTCCAACACCTGCAGCTCCGCTGCCTGCAATGTCCCCCGGACAAGGACCCACCCACCAAGGACTCTTTGCCACAGTAGGAGTTTCATGACATCCCTCTTGAGCTTTGAAGCAGACCCGGTTCTTCAGAACTTTTAAGCTAAAATGATCTTTGGATCCCACTTCCCTAAGTTCTCTGCTTTGAAAATGGCCTTGTGGGACCTGAGGGGTTCTGCCCTAATTTTGTGAATTTATGTTCTTGCCCTCGAGTATCTTTTAGGATTGCTTTCCCAAAGAATGTAATCAGAGAAACCATGGGAGTGGATGGATGCAAAGGCAGAGGTTTGGGTGGTTGTTTCTCTTTGTGAATGCTTCAAAGGCCAATTTAACTTGTCCAGCCAGTTGAAAATATCGAGCAAAACATCTCACAAAGGCGAGTTTCCTCTTTAGATTGGTTCTCTCCATGAGTGGTTCATCCTTTAGTTTTGATCCTTCTGTGTAATGTTCTGTTTAACCTTGGACACATTAAGACTGGCAATGAAGAGCAATAGTTCAGTGACAGAGCTGTGTTGATTGGGTGTTTTTACATTTACATTCCTTTTACATTTCAGATGAAGGTAAAATGGCATTGTGGGTCTGTGAACCTCCATAAGTACATTCCATCAATTTCAGTTTTTTGCAGAAAGATCAGGAAAAACGGAAGGATTTTAGCTTCATTTAACATTTTTGCTTTATTTAACATTCAGCGGGTTTATGTCACACATTTCCCATGTCTATTTTCTTTCATCTCTGCTCGATACCAAGATAAGGGCTTCAACACTGCTTTTTAGAACAACGTTTTAATTGTCTAGGGCAGCTGGAGAGTGTGGAATTTCCAATTTTCTATTTGTATCTGCATTTAAAGAATGTCAAGACAGCGTTTTCCTGTTGTTAAAAATGTTTCTCATTGGATATTAATACAGGTGAAAGTAAATTTAGTAATCTACAACTTTAACAGACAGCAAAAAATTTAGCAAAAGTTCTCTCTTCAGACTCTGGAAGAAGTTTAACACCAATTTAGCCCCAAAAATAGCAACACCAAGAATAAATTAGTGTGGGGTGACCTGTTGTCATGAAACCCTTACTCTGAAGGTCAGTTCACTGATACTTAAAAAAAAAAAAACAAAAACAAAAAGACAGTTGCAGTTTGTAGATATTTCTATAAATACTTGATGTCTCCCTGTCTAATTCTGTGAGTTGAAGTGGAACATTCTATGTTAGCCTCAGATAGGTGTAATAACTGTAATAATTTTTATAAAAATACCATTTCCAGTCGTGACGAGCATCTTTGTAGTCGCAGCCTACGTCAGACAGGACTACAAACAATTCCAAGTGTAGCCTAAGGACAAGGGAGGTTTTTGTGCTCTTGTTGGGGTTGTGGTCACTTCTCAATGTGTCACCATTTGTATTTGGCTTGGCTTTCTTGACTGCTGAGAGAGGAGGCGGTTTTTTTAAAACAAAACACCGTGATTTTAGGTTACAGCACAGTTTTTATGAAGCTTGGTAGCTACAAAAGTGTGTCAAGTTCACTGATTTCACACAAGTAGTAGCTTGTAGTAATTCTTATCACAGTGAGACTTGTATTTATCACAATTTTTTGTCTCTAGTGTGTTAATTCATACAAGTAGCCTATGGCTGACTGATCAGTTTGAGAGATACAAAGAATTTCCTCATTATTTGTGCAGTGCTTTGAGCTACTGACCGTTCATTTTATAGCACAGTAATTGCTGAAGATGAAAATAGTTTCAAAAATGTTTTCATTCCTCCCCCGGCTTCCCTTTCAGGTATGTTGTTGACTTGAGGCACATAAACAGCACTAAAAGACTTTTTCTTCAGGACCTTTGGCTGTAGAGTTGCTGTTCTAATGCCACTTCTGCCCTTGTTTTGCATTAAAAACCACCTTCCAGATTTAGTGTTAAAAACCACGCTTTGTGCAGCAATTATTTCAACTTCCTTCTGAGAGGGAGTTGAGTTTGCAGCTCAGTTGTGAAACCCACATTTTTTCCCTTCAAATTGGCAGCTGATTCTTCTTATAAACCAGCTGAGAATCAAGTCTTAGCACCATTGTTCGCAGAAGAATTTGTTAATCTTCTTGACTAGCTATTATTTTGTATTTTCACATTCATCATTATTGGGTTTACTTTGGAAGTTCATTGCGAAATCACCAAATATTGGCTCTGGAAATAAAAGAATTGTTGTATTTTCTTCCTTGATCTCATTTTAAGCATGACTTTAATTAGCACTACAGCTCTGTTTTAACAAGCCAGCCTGGCAATTTGGGATCTGACTTTCTGAAAGTGAAGGAAAACATCCAAGAGCTAACCAAGATTATCTGCTAATAATGCCCGGCTGTTTCCTGTCATAAAACAGGATTAAGTGTGTGCTTTACACAGTGACTTAATCTTGGAAAAAGCAACGGAGTCTCTCTGAGTGCTAATAGTGACATAATTTTTCTGAGAGACAGGGAAATTACAGCTCAACACATTCTTTCAGAGAAATTATAATTTGACACATTTTTTCACTTTGTCAGTCTTGGATTCCTTTAGTAGTAGGGATTTTTAAAGAAAAGCAGCAACACATTGGTGGTAAGCTGCGTGCTCTAATAACTCACACTTCCATGGCAGTGAGAGAACCATTTCTTTTTAGAATTCACACATCAGCTGTGGTTTAAAATCTAGAAACTTTGCTCTCTGATCAGTGGCAAAAGCCAAAATTGTTTCTGTGAATTATCCATTATGTGGTGACATTTCTGAAATAACTGAATGATCCACCCTTCCTGACTCAGAATTTATTTATTTATTTATTTATTTTAATGTAGGAAGTCACTCCAGGGTTGAAAGCAATCTGCTGGGGTTTAGTTCTTGCTCATAATCTCTCTCTGTGTCTTGTTTTTTTGAGCAGGTCAGTAAGATGCTCTATTTTCCACCTCTGTCCTCTGAGTTTTATTTCAATATCTCGTGTAGAGTGTCACAGTGGTGGCTGGCTGTGTGTGAAACATGCAGGCTACCAACTTCCAAATCCCTTCCGTTTGAGAAAAAACTGTTAAAAGTCGATTGAGAAATAATCCTACATATTGACCCATAAAAAATAACCCCCAATCTTCATGACAAAAGCTAAAGGGAACTCTTAGTCATGCAAAGACTGGGGCTATTTAAGGTAACAAAATGCTAATATCCAATTGTCATATTTAATAAGTATTATAAAAATGCTCTATTAATTATTCATAACCTGGAAAAGATGGTTAACAGCTCAGTTTTAATTAGATCTGGTTAGGAAGGAAACCATAGAAATCGTTGCTGTTGTTTGGGGCTGCGGGGGAGCAGCTGGAATTGTGTGTGTGGCACAAAAGCCAGGCAGGTTTCTGTGCATTTGGGGGGGGGGAAGTGAGGAAAAGGGGGACAAGGACAGGAAAAGAATTAATTTCAGCTATTTGGACCCAAGAGCTTTAAGGCCATGGTGAGTCACTCAATTTTCTCCTGAGTCTGAGGCAGCTCCTGCTCGTGGTTCTTCTCTTTCCCCAGCACAAGCACTGCCTAAATTTATAGAGGCTTTTCAGTAGTAATGTCAAATACCATTGAGAGTTCGTATCATTTTCTACACATGGAGATCCCTGACCTGTTGGAGGGGTGTGGTGCTCCAGGTTGCAGCTCAGTTGTTTTCCCCATCACTGGTCAGTGGGTGCAGTGGTGTTTGTGTGTCTGCAGCCCCCCAAAAACCCCCTGTGCTCCTGCCTGCTCTGGTGTCTGCTTGTATCTTAATACACCCAGCAAACCTGTTTGAATGTGACTTTTTTTTTTTGGGCATAGAAGCAGAGTTGTCTGTATTAAAATGTATTTATAAAAAAAAATATATCTATTTTTTGTGGAAGGATAGTAGGATTCTGGTTACTATACCACTGGGAAAACGTTAGAAGCATTTTTACCAAGTTAATTTCTAATTCTTTGTACCTTGGTAGTGATTTGTTTGCTAGGAGAACATCCACTGTGGCCCATCCTGTGGCAATGCAATGCACTGTCATGCAGAGAATCTGGTTTTCAGAAAACTGGGAGTCTTTTGTTTCCTTTTTTGGGACAGGAGGGAACTGAGGAGATCACCAGGAATAGAAGAAGCCTTGGCATGGAATCCGTTCTGTGGCTTTGGCTTCGGTCTGTTTGACTTTCTGCAGATTAAGTAGAGAGGGAAAAGATTGAGACTTCAGGATAAAAAAAAAAAAAGAAAATTAGATGCTACAATTTAGTCTTCCTGTAGGAGAAGGAGAGTCCTTAAATTAATTTATACAAGGATTAAATAGGGACTGCACTTGCTTCAATTGATTTAATATTGGCAGCTTAGTCATCGATGTGCATCCTAGGGAATATGCTTAACTTTTTCCATTACCTTGGAAAATGGTTCAAAAAACATGTCACTTCCATTAGCAAGTGTTTCTTCTCCTGTAACAAATTGCAACATGTAAAAAAAAAAAAAAAA